>VKOC01005702.1:0-16383 GCA_009364415.1 Spea multiplicata
CCCCAGCTCTTTATACAGTAATATAACCCCCAGCGCTGTATACAGTAATATAACCCCCAGCGCTGTATACAGTAATATAACGCCCAGATAACAGAGCGAGAATCATACAAACGTCTGATATGCAGCTGCCTGAAAAAGTTTAAGAATGAAAACAGAGCGATATTTCCTAAAACTTGAAGAAAGCGTCCCTTTAACTATTCCCGTATCTTTTGCTCGGCTGTGGATCTTTTTTCCGCCCCGCACCCCTTTCCATTCTGCTTTTCAAAGTGCATCTGTTGTCACAGTAACAGAAAGCCGTGTTTGCGCAGGTTTATAAATATTGTAAAATGGGTTTTACATTCCCATCGTGACTCTGTAGGGGGAAATAATGAAGAACGCCGCAGGAAGCCTCACGCAACACAACCCGTTTTTTTTTTTTTATTGTTCCATTTTTATTTTTTGTTGTCTTTTAGATGAACCGCGAGATTTCCGAACCCAACCTGCTAAACAAAAGGAATGGAATTTAATTTCCGAAGTATTGTTTAGAAAAAAAAAAAATAGCTGAACCAGCGTTGGCTTTTGGAGGTGAAGATTGTTTTTGGTGTAAAGAGACGCGATCTGCAGACAAATGTTCTGGAAATCGCTTTCTTTTGAGCAGAATATGGAGATCATTTTCCACCTCGCATGCACTCGCATTAAACATTCATATCTCGGCTGCTGGCTGTACCATCTCCTGGGCCCCTAGGCGCATGCATAGAAACTGTAGTACTGCGGGAGCCCTGCTACTTACTTTGTGCCCTATTGCTGGGTATTTATCTAACTGAGCGGGGCATTTAGAAGAAGAATAATGGGGTTTATTTACCCCGTTTAGTTTATAAAGCCGTTTCCTGCTGTTTCTATACACATTATCGGGGCCTTTAGGGCTGTAGAACCCTGCGATCCCCTCATACCCAGCAAACATTCTGACCTCCTAGAGAAGAGGGGCATCAGGGGAGGAAAGAGGGGTATCAAGGGAGGAAAGAGGGGCACCAGAGGAGGAAAGTGGGGCACCAGAGGAGGAAAGAGGGACATCAATAGAAACAAAAGAAAACCTCTAATGCGAGCACACAAAGGAGCCATTCAGGGTGTAAATACTGCCTCATTTTCCCTGGTCAAAAAGCGTCTCTTTGGATCTTGAAATCAGAACAGCCCAGGGGCAGTTTACCATCTTCACCTGCGCCATCAGTCTCACACAATGCATACCTTCCAACACTCCTGTTTTTTGTGAGACAGTCCTGATTTTTCGGGTTCTATCCCATGGTCTTGGGTCTCTGCCCCAGTGTAACGCTTGTAAGAGTGGCGGGGATCGTGGGCTCGTTGAAGATCCCTTGATGTGCCATGACCAGCCCAAGGAGCCCGGAAATCCCACGTGGCCTCCATACGATGCTCTACCAGGTGGTTAAGGCGGCTGGGTGGCCACCCACTCCTGGTGCTGACCCCACCACTCCGCACATCTTGCCCCTCCACCCCATACCTCAAATATTGGGGGCGGATTGCGCAATGCCAAAGCCAAAAGTGTTAGTGCCTGGGCTGTTTTCAGCTCAGTCATTTGAAATTCACGCTACATGCGCAGCCCCTCCTTGGACTTGTTAAATATTCATTCACGGCGGTACTAGATAAATCCCCACCGGACCCCCGGAGATGAGAAAAAAATGTAGGTAATGATTACACTAAAGCCTGAAGCAGAATTCTTTATAATATCCTCCTCGGATGCTTCAAACACCCGGAATACTCACTGGCAGCGAGTCGGACGCGATCGTCATTATTACCCGCGATCCGCACCATAATTATTCTATTGTATCGATCGCAAGTAATTGATAACCTGATTTTTATAGATAAAAATGAACAAGAATAAAATGTAAAAAGAAATATAAAAAGAAAAGAAATATATTTATTAAAACAGAAGATAATTTAATTGATCTCATTAATTTCCGATGTAAAAAACAGAATTGTTACTTTATGCCTATGGATTAAAATAATAAAGGAAATACGTATAAAACCCCTGAATTATGTGTGTGCCATGGGAGCAGCCATCTTGACTTCCCGTTCTTTGGATCTGCATGATTATTCCTCCCCATTAAGTTATCTCTCCCCTATGGTTATGTTGCTGGTTGTCATTGATTGGCTCAGGCAGCCTTTATACGGGCGGAAGGAAGGAGAATGATACGATAATGCTGGCTCTGCCATAGGCTGCCACTGATCCATAAGGTGAACTTTCAAACAAAAAATCTCAAAAACATTTATAATACATAAGTTGTCCTGAAAGCTATTTAGGTGACAGTGGCCCTTTAAATTCCCACCTCGTCATTTAATTACCAGCTGCCTGTTTTTCCTCCGGATCAGGGCTATAAAAACCACGGCATCGTCACTGAAATGAAACCATCTGTGCTTTCACTTTAATTAACCCTTCACCTTATCGATTATTTCAATCAATAACGAGAGAACCTCCTATAAGTCATGCTTGGCATTTTTAGGCTACTGTGTTACTGGGTCGCCCGGCTGGGACCGTCCCTTGGGCCCCGCGGACGTGCTCACGCGTGACAATGAGCGATCGCGGACTTTATGTAAAATCACGGAAATCGCGTAATTAATTGAAATTTGGAAACAAAATAATTAAAATCATCATTTTTTGAAAAATGAATTAATAAGGATTTTTGGTTAATCACAGGTGCTTCGTCCATGCAACATGCACATTATAACAATTAATAAAAATTTCCTTTATGAGGATTATGAAATATATATCACCAACGTTCTCTTTATATCCTCGTGTTGTTGGGAATTAGCGCTCCAGTCGCACTTTGACCTTGGATGGCGCTCAGACTTTTTACCTTCTTGACCTAAATCCTGGAGCTTGGACCGGTCGGACCGCAGCCGGGGGACTTCTGGTTGAAACGAGCTGTGAACATTTGGCAAACTCATTAGGCTGGCGAGGTGAAGAATTCCTTCTCAGTCAACGACTTGGAGAAAAATCACGTCATGCCGTCCATCTGGCGAGTAGGTTTGGCACCGGCGCTTCTAGAACCCTCGGCAAACTGAAGTGTGTCTTGGCAACCTGCGCTAATTGGCTTACTAAAGGAACGAACCTGGAACAGAACCCCCTACCGGTTCAATGTTGCCTACATGGTGGGTCTAGACCCCACAAGAACCCTCCAGAACTTCTGTACGCATCTGCCGGTCCTGTTAGTGGTTCCACAGTATGGCCGCTTGCCGAGGTCTACGTTCTTATTAGCCTGCTGGTAACTTATGGGCCAACCTTCTTAAATGTATATTCCCAATTTATGATTATGATTATCACTAACTTGAGGGTTTTACATATTTAGTGTTTAGGAATGGTTTTCTTCTGTAGAGCTTCTTCAGAAACCACCATGCCCAGAACGACCCCCACCTGTCGAGTATATGGACATAATGGCACAAGTGGGATTCCGGCGACTTCTCCGCAATAAGGTCCAAAAGTCCATTTTAGATTAGAAAACATAATAATAGTTTATGGCTTTAATTGCTCTGTCTTTTACCACAAGCAACGTGGTATTCACCTCCTCCGCCGTGGAGTCGCGCCGTGCGATCAAACCCAATCACATAACAGCTCCTAGTTAAAGCTGGAGGACATCAATCACCAGGGGCATGAAAGCCATATTCTGTACGGAGTATTCCTTTAGTCGTTACTGAAACATCTTCATCAGTTTCACACCAAAGCATCTTCTGGGTTTATTTGCCAGGAACGCGGAGCTTGTCTCTCCTAATCAGCCGCAAGCTGGTAGATGTTCCAAGTTCTCTCCTTCTCGTTTTTTTTTCGTTACTCCTATCACAGATTTGCCTGTCGGTCTCTTATTAAGAGTGATCTTCGCATTCTGGGAAAACATATTGTACAAATAAGAACAATCGAATCCTTAATGGAATCCGTGTTCCAGGTATTGAGATACGAACCTCTTTCGGTTATTGGGCTGACGATCAAAACGAGGCACCAGGTGGCCGGCGAGAGTTTGTGCTCTTTTGGGTCAATCAACGCAAGGATTCAGAGGTTTAAAAAATGCAAGAGTCGGGTTCTTCGCGTTAAAAGAAAAGAGCAGACCGTTTTTATATTGGTCATGCTCAAGTGCCACCCACTGACTGCCCACTCCCCACCCAGGTTCCGCCCACTCCCCACCCAGGTTCCGCCCACTCCCCACCCAGGTTCCGCCTACTGCGACAGGAAATGACGCAAGGCTTTTTTTTTGGTAATCAGTCTGAAGTAAGGCAGTGGTTTCCAGGCTCTTATCATTCCACATACTTTATAAACCCGCATTAATATTGGCATCTTGTCTTCCTAATATTTTTTGTAAGCGTTGTCTGGTTGTGGAAGGTTTCTGGAACAAGCTGGAGCTCCATCTGCTTTGTTTATTTTATTATGTAAGTCACAGGACATCGAGAGTTCTGTATGAAACAAACTCGTAACGCGTGTATTACTTATTATTAAGGAAGGAGTGATGTGAGGCGTTATGGAGCTTGCTGGTCGGCTCACACGGAATGCTCCGGATGAAGACAAATTGTGTGGTGCCTCCTCTACTAAATGATTGCCCTCTGGTACGGTTACTTTAATGTTTACGAGCTAAGTTCTGCCAGCAACTTTGTAGCAGAGGGCGAAGGGCAAGAGCGTATGTCAACATTCTAAATTAGAATCCTGCAGGGCCAGTTGGGGGGACCAAGTCCCCTACTTGGGGTGTCATGAATCCAGAAGAGTCCTTGAAACCAAGACGAGCAGTACTTGATGAGAGGAATTGGTGGGGTATCAGTTGAGGGGTCTCAGGGTAGGTCTTGGTCTGATCTGTAGTCTGTGGGGCAAATTTGAGTAGGTTATACATCCACAACAAGTCTTGGCTACTTCTCAACCACACCAATCTGCTAAGACCATGGATGGGTATGATATATCTCGTTCCATGCACACAGCTTATTAGCAGTGCTATATATATATATATATTTTTTTAAAGGGTTTTGGGGGGCCAAGATTCTTCTAGAAAAGAAAGCCCCCAATTTGGGATTCATTACTTTTTCCAACCAAGTGAAAACATCTATGAGAAGCCAAAGGAAGGCAAGGTCTTCTCCATCCTCCCCCATCTCATCCAAATTTCCAAGATAAGCCATTTCATGCTATTTCTTCACAATTTCCTTCCGGAACTCAACATCTGTTTTTAACAGTCCCAATAAAATGATTTTCCGCCATATCTCTAGAGGTTAGATCATCCCTAATTGTTTCATAGTTGGTTTAGTTCTGGGGAAAAAAAAAACCAGATAGTCCATCAAAGTCAACTTTCACTTGCTTCTCATCTTGTTTAATCCAGAGGGCAGCAGATCAATATTTGCCCCCCGCACCTACAAGACTAATGACATATTTCGCAGCGTGTTACACCGGAACAGGAAAAAAAAATAAAAATCTATTCATGGAAATCTCCACACAGGTCGTCAAAAACCCCTCATTCTATGCAAATCCGGACTTAGAAGAAAAACTAACTCTGATAGACAGAGAAATATTGGTTTCTTTCTTTTACCAAAAAATTTAAAAATAAAATAATAATAATAATTTTAATTATGACATCATAAAACATTTTTGGGCCATTGCAGTCCTTTCTTCTCCACGACGGAAGAGGCGAATACCATGTAGCTTCATTCAGGTAAAAGACGGGCCAATTAAAGGCATAAATTGACCTTCTTTTATTAGAATAATCTAATCCCGTTGATGAGACGTCTACAGACGGTCTTCTCATTCTTCTTCATGAAGGCCAATTGTAAAAGGTCGGAGCGGACGCAGAGCGGGTAACTTTCCCAAAACTCATTTATTTATCTCTGTTGGATGTTCCGCCGATTGTTACAAAGTTCTCGTCGATGGAGCCGGAGTTCAATCAGTCGAGTAAAATAGATCTGTCTGCTTTTGATGACTTCTAGGTTGAGAAGTCGCCCCTCAAATTAACTTGTTTCCAACACAACGAGAAAAGCAGCCAATCGGTGGCACAGCAATATATATTCCGAGCGAATCACCTGTGTTCAAGAAGGGACTTCGAGCTCAAGGACATAGTATTGGGAAAAGTGGCGATTGTGAGAGGCGATTAGACCACCGGAGGATGGTGATGCATGGGTCAGAAATTAGCCAAGGGTGGCAATGTGGTCCGGGCTTGAGTGGCAGGCTAGGGTTTAGGGTGATGAGCGTTACGAGACCCCGTAGCACATAATGAGGATAGAATTCCGACCCCTCACGCGCTGAATGCCCCCCGGGGTTCCCAGCTCAAACGTTCCGAGCGTTGTAACCATTTATCTTTTGTTTGGCGTGATTACAGCTAACAGCTTCCATCACGTCTACTTGAGGACACTTGAAAAATAAGTGGATACTTGTGCCGGCAAAGAGATCCTCGGGTTCGGCACTTATACGGCTGGGCAAAGAAACAGCTCGGAAGGCAACAAATAAATAAAAATAATATTCCAAGAAACTATATTTTTCTCCAATCTAAGGACATAATACCATTTACACAAAAGCGTGGGCTCCCCTCCCCCACCAACCCAAGCTTTTTCTCTGCATTACGGACGACGGCAAGGTTTCATGCCTTAAAGCAGCGTACGAACGAAGAGCTCCACAAATGATGCCTTTCTATTTTTTTTGCTCTATGATAAATAATTATCTACTAGTTGCTCCACACAAGGATATTCCTTTCTCCCCCTCCCCCGACACGTTATTTCTTCTTTTCTGCCGCTTTGATCGAAATACCGAATGATATCGAATCGTATCGAGTGGCTTTCATCATCCAGAAGGCGCTAACGGATATATTTCTCAGTCGATAAAAAAAATGCATTATTAACACATTCATGGCCAAAAGGACTTAAGGTCCATGGACTTTGTTCAAGTTATTGTATCCTGCGCATAGACTGATCCACGCACAAAATGTAATATCATGCATCGAACACCTCTCTATCTCTCCCCCCCCCTCTCTCTTTCTCTCTCTCTTTTCTCTTATCCCCTCTCTCTTCTCTCCTATCCACCTCTCTTCTCTTCTATCCCCTCTCTCTTTCTTCTCTCTTATCCTCTCTCTCTTCTCTCCTATCCTCTCTCTTTCTTCTCTCTTATCCTCTCTCTCTTCTCTCCTATCCTCTCTCTTTCTTCTCTCTTATCCTCTCTCTCTTCTCTCCTATCCTCTCTCTCTTTCTTCTCTCTTATCCTCTCTCTCTTCTCTCCTATCCCCTCTCTCTTCTCTCCTATCCTCTCTAACTCTCTCTCTCATTCTCTCTCTCTTCTCTCCCATCCCCTCTCTCCGATTCTCTCTTTTCTTTCCCCCAAGCCGGACATATTAAAATCTTTTAGTCCTTCCTGAAATTAAAAAACCCGATAAATTAAAACCAGGACTCCCAAATAAATCCGTTCATTGTATAAAAATCACCTCCCATGTCTAGAATTGTATTCTAAGCTCAGATCGCATCCTGGGGCTTCTGGAAAAAACCTGTTATAATGTGTAAATCCAATTTTTGTGTCCGTCATAAATATCCGCAGGTAATAATACAACCACGGAGTGATGCGGGAGAGGTGACAGCGGGGTGAGGAGGTAAAGAACCCCCCGTAGCTTTACAAAGCAAGGATCTCAACTCCGCGACGGGTGATTCCGTACGAAATCTAAAGATTCTTTACGTGTAATTCCATTAACCTCATAAACAGACTCATAAAATTCCATGAAACCTTTATAACCATTTCCAAGCAAAGCAAGCGACCACCAAGAACAGAACTTGGGAATCCCCCCAATTTATTTTATTACTAGGATCAGATTAAAAATAATTAAAAAAAATATTAAACCAGGACGAATTTTAATTTTAACCAATTTTTCTAAATTGGTTAACTCGTACAAATGCCCAAAATCAAGGAGGGAGCCCCCAACAAAAAATAGATGTTTTTGTGCTGAATATTCTCGTTTTAGCCCAATTTCCCCAAACACAAACTTTCCACCGGCCCCTGCGTCTAGCGAATACAAAGGAGAAAACTCTTGTCTTCTCCTGCTCTATGTGATACATAAAGTGGACACCATCAGTAAGGATCCTCTATGGCATGGGTGTCCAACCTGCGGCCCTCAAACTGTTACAGGACTACATCTCCCGTACACCCCTGCCGGCCCCTTAGCTGAAAGAGCATTATGGGAAATGTAGTACTGAAGCAACTGGTGGGCCACACGTTGGACACCCCTGCTCTATGGCGTCTAAGTTCCACCTCTGGAACCACTACCAGTCCCAATTCTCAACCCAGTCCTTCAGTTCATACCAGAAGGCCTCAATGACTTTGACTCCCCCACGCGCTGCTTTATAACCCGAGATCTGAATCAAACACTCGGCTTACTGCGTTATGAAGATGGATTGGATCAGAGGCGGCAGTAACACTCAGAATTACAGTTCTTATTAAGCCACTAAGATTGATTTCTCCCGCAGACTCGTACATCAGCCTTCGGTTCAGTCACTCTGATCGAGTCACGAGCCCAACCAAGGCTCGCGTTAAAACCATCGCTGAGTTGACCCTCCTGAGACGAAGTCAAATTATGCAAACTGATGGCGTCTAGGTCTATATAGTCGACACTTGGCCAATTTTCCAAGCCAATCAGGAACCATTTCTCGCTAATACCCCTTCCTAACCACAAGACTTTCATTTTCCCTCCTAGACCAAGGCTCGGAAAATGATTCCTTAATAGAAACAGATTTCTGCTGCGTTACCATCATGTAATAGGTGGCTAAGATGAGATTTAAATTGATGACTTGAGCTTCCATGATGCTCTTGCTGGTTGGACTTGGCGCTTTGTGCACCCCTGGGAACTCTCAGGCTCCGGGGACCCAGAGTAATACCTCTTGTGGTCGGCTTCAGGAGGGACAGGTCAGCCACATGAGGTGGTGGGGTAGTCATATATATCTGCGGGATCCACTTCAAACATATTACACATGTACGGGAGTGGGAGAAGAATAGGACGGGGAGTGGGTGATTCCAATACATAACCGCCTATAGCACCGTATAGAGTGTTGGTTAACCCACGCCTGACGCATTCCACCGGTACACTTCCTTCAGAAGTTATACGGGAATCCTTAGGATCGCGCCAGGATTTAAAGGTCCGTAAGAGCGACTCTATTGGTTGCCGGCAGGGAGCTCGCCTGGCATCAACCAATGAAGAGCAGCTGCCCTTTCCCATTCATACTAAAGGATAGAATAGACCAATAGAGTCGCTCTTACGGACCTTTAAATCCTGCCGCGACCCTACGGATTGCCGTATTAACCCCTGCTACACTACGGAAGGCATAAGATAGACTAGAAAAGGAAGTAAAAAATTAATATCAAGAAGATATATGAATACTTGACTAACACAAAGACTCGGTCGGCGCCCAAATCTTGTTCCTATTGATCTGGAGTCAATTCCTTTCATGCTTGCCAAGCATTATGGAGGCAAAAGGATGGCTCATAGTATTTTAAATGCTGTAAAAGTGCAGGATAGCAGATCCTTATAACACCGGATCAGAGAAACAGACAGATGACGTCAACAAAAAAAATGCTGCATTAAACGCATTGCATTCGCATTCTAGAACCAAGAATTATAAATTGCACATATTTCCAATATCTTGTTATTCTTTCTCGTTCCTGGCTGGCGATACATCTTTTTTACACTTTTTTTTTTTACCCTTTCGTTTAAGAGTATTAATAATTTCATCCGGTAAGGTTATTTGATGATGGGAAATCAGTCCGGGATCCGCAAGCCGAGGCTTGCTGTTGATGCGTCCGCGCGGCGGCGCCGGCTATCTTGGCGAGATTAGATTTAATCTAAAAGGCAGGATTTAAAATCCAAAGGAGATTTAAGTTTGGAAACCCAATGATGAAAACGTAGCGAGGGTAGATGTTCATTAAGGAGATCAGACATGTTTGGGCTATTTCCTCTCAATAGTAATTAAACTGAGAGGGTAATAGCGAGGGCCGCGTCCATATATCCCTTTATTCTTAATCAACGAGGCAGGCGATCATCAATGATAATGATGGAAAGGTGGGAGTTGGTTGGATCTACCAGGACCAAACGTTTGTCACCTCTTCTTACAAAATTATATTTATTAAAATATATATAAAAATCCATTTACCGCTGCATTAAAATAAAAATAAGGTTCTCGTTAAAACTTAAAAAAAATAAATAAAAAATAAATGAAAATCTCTCGTGGCAAAACCTGAAACCTGGGGGAAAAAAAACATTTTCTTTTCTTTTATAAATTTTAAGAATTGTTTGTGTTTTGTGACTCTGATAATTAAATTGAGGTAAATTATATAATATATTATAATAATTTATATATATAATTAATTATTTCAATTGTTTACATTTATTATAGAGTGCCAAGCACTAGAACGAGACAGAAGGTAAGATTTGGGTGTTTTGTACTGTTCCTGCTAAAAAAAATCTATATATATATTATATATTTTTATTATTGGTTTTTTATCCAGCCTACTGTTGTTTGTGTGTAGAGCTTATTATTTTCATCACCGCGGGCTGCTCATCCCCCAGGAAATCCACGGATTTAAAGTAGAATCTCCTAGTAGATTATACTTTACATCAGAATTCAGAGCAACGAATTAAAACGGAGCTGGAAAGAGTAAAAACGAAAAGCCGTTATTTTTTTCATTATTGTTGCTTTGTTCGCAAGTTGCAGCTTTTCTCAATAAATGCACAACCTGTTCTGTCGCAGGAATTGTCTGTGAAAAGGAAGCCGTCTCCTTAACGGCGCTTAGACTAGGCTGCCCTGAGAATATTCTGGGTTACTTACCGTTATTGTCCTTGTCGTCTATCGTGTGACTCCATAAATATGCTTTAGGTCTCCACCATCCAACAACCCTAGTACCTTCTGTGGTTGGCTTCAGACTACCTTTAATGACAAAGCCCGTACATGCACGGGCTCAAAATGCATTGTTTTCAATGGGTGTAGGCACCGCCCATTGTCCTTAAGGGGTTAAATAATGTAAATAATGGGTTCAGTTTCCAAGACCAGGTCTACAGTCTAGAAAGTTAATTCTAATGTCAAGTTGACCCCATTTGAAGTTGACTCAAGTTGACTCCATGACCTACTTCTTGACAATATCAACGTTTTCTAGAGGACACAATCTTATCAAGATTGGGTCAAAAAATAGCTAATTTAGCTGACCAATGTCGCTGCCAACTCAACAGCTGTTGAGTACAACTCAAAATAATTCTAAAGGAAGACTAAAAGTTTTATAGGTACTCGACGCGACTGAATTACTGATCCGGTTTGGTTTATCAAATGTTGGTGAGGTCATTCGAGTTACTTTTTACTTGTTGACTATATTAGAATGTTTTCAAAGTCGTTCTTCAAAATCAAAGCTTATGGATATTGACTGTAATTATACATTATTTATTGGAATAAAAAAAAAAAGTTTCCAAATAACCAATAAAAATTTGCTAATTAAGCCAACACTGGATAAAGTTGACATTTCTATTATTTATTCAATATATCGCCGAAAGTAAATCCAATTTGTGTAATCGATCATTTCTAACATACTGAACAATCTATAAATATTAATTTTATTTCTCAGTTAAAAAATTGAGTAAAAAAAATTAAAAAAAAAAAAATTAGGCAAGAGCGCTCGGATGGCATTTGAATCATCTTGCATAGGGTCAATGGTTGCTATGGTGGAAATGGGCCGTTTTCTACTATAAAATCTTTGCAGATTTTATATCGGATACAGAGGGTCAATCTAGTTTTAGTTCCGGAAGAAAGAGTTAAATGAATGGATTTTTTTTATTATAGATCTCTCACTATATGCTTTTTAACCCCGTAATAAAACTGAACGCTGATTCAATGCATTGTAAACTTATCTTGGTTCTGTAACAAATTTTTTTTTTCATTATAACATTCCATAATATTTTTATAGTAAATTTTATAATATATATATATATAGTATATATATATTATAGTATATATATATAATATTATAAGTATATATAAATTAATTTTTTTTGTGGTTTTAATGAATTCTTCGCTAACGAGTTTTAACCAGTTTAAAGTTAGGCCAGTTAGTGTGACTAAGTTGATTTAAAAAAATAAGTAATTAAAAAATAAAATTATATATTTTATATTATATAAGTTCTATATATAATTACATATATATAATTAAAGTTGTATATATTAATTTATATAATTATATATGTTTAATATATATGCTATATATTATATAACTATATATATATATATATATATAAATATTATATATGATGCATACAGAAAGAGGCACAGTATAAGTGCCCCTACATATCGTTAACTATCCGTATGGAACGATTCTGAGAAGTTGTACCAATCTAATTCCGTTAAGCTGGCATAAACAGTTTTGAAGAACCTCATAATTCATGTTTTGCCGTTGAAAGTCACTGGGAAATGCCTCGGCTTTATCTATCGCGCACTCGTTACGCCGGTCACATTAGAGCCTTCAGTGGGGCGTTAAAGGCACGTTAGAAAACTGAGAAGAAGATCAGCGGAAGGCTGGGGAGGAGAAATAACCGCTGTGTAATTCTAAAACAATTACAAGACGGTTTATTCGCTTCCGCTACATCCTGCAAAAAGCAATAGGAAGACAGGGCAATCCTTTCACCGCCAAACGGGAAGGGACGGCTCTTCTGGAAGACAAAATGACTTCTTCTTAAAAGACCTCGATGTCCTGATTTCCTGCAGGGTCTCTTTAGGCCGATGACCCCATTTTTAGATAAAGGTTTGCAGGCGTAACAGCTGAAGGACATCATAGTCTTCTCATTGGAACTGGGTCCAACCTCAACATGTTTGTACCTCCCAACAGTCCTGGTTTTCATGAGACAGTACTGATTTTTGGGGCACTGTCCCGCTGTCCCTGGTAGCTGCCCAACTGCTCTTCTTTAGTGGGCAAGTGGAATCATGAGCCAGTTGGGGAGATACTCTGCAAAGACCTCCATTGTGGCTCGGACCTTTGCCTCCTTGTGATGAGAAAGCCACACCCACTTTTGGGGAAACTCCACCCACTTCTATGATCGACTCTGCACCCCTCGCCCCCTTGTAACCTCACACAACCCTTGGTGTATAATCTAGCGTATGGGGGAGACAGGGATCTGCTCGCAGGGGATGACAGCCTTGCGAACTATCACATTTATGCTGTAGAGTGATTAAAACCTCTATTATTGTATTTTTTCCCCGTTATTGTAGCATAAAACCTTGATGATCCCAGACTGACTCTAGAAGACAGCTTTATGACCATTAAGGCAAAAAAAGAAGGAAAATTCAGAAATAAACCAAACAACATAATATTGTTTTAGAAAATAAGCCCATTTGAACTTAAATATTACTTTATATACAGCGAGGGGAGATATTTAGGTTTAAAGAATAATTCTATAAAAATGATATTTCTTTACCCTTTGAGTAATATATATCAACCCCCAGCAAGATGCAGAATTAAATAGGGGATAATTCGCATTATCTCAGGGGGGGGGGGGGATTGATCAGAAGATTCCATTATAATGCCCTGATCCAGACAACTCGTGATCATTGATCAGTTGATATGGTAAAGAAAAAACTGAGAATGTGTACTCATAATCGCAAAGACGATCTGACAACGGGGGGAGAAAAATATGAAGTTTAATGCAAAGCTTATTTCACCTTCGTAAATTGCGGATACACAACTTCTGGAGATTATTAATGAGTATTGGATCGGTCCTTCTCCAACTCTGCGGAATCGGGATCAAGTTAAAGAGTGAAAGCATGTGTTCCACCCGGAATAAAAAAAAAAAAAAAAATGCATTTTAACACTAATAGAGTTTCAGGATTTTTCCAACAAAACAGACCAGTCTTCCGTTTCTTCTCTTATGGCATCAAAGAAGAAATATTAAAACAGTCACTTTTTAACTGGCTTTTTTTTTTTGTTTTTTTTTACTGCACACAGTTTCAATCACATTTAGCAAATTACAGATTACAGTTTCTATGGCAACAACCTATTATTGCCTGTTTTTTTGCGTCGCATGATAATTAAGCATTCCCTGAAAATAGGTGTATGAAGAGGGCAATATGGGGCCGAATGGGGCCGATAAGCTTGCAGATTCTAGCTTTCTCTATTAACATTTAAGAATTCTTAATAAATCTAAGTTTATGTAAAGGTTTCACCGAGCTATTCTGCACGTTTCGTTCTTATTCAGACTTTAAAGATCAATCATAAAAATGTGCGTTTTTGTATTATTTTGTACCGATGTTGAGTCCCTGTAAACACGGCTTTGGAAATGAATTCTTTGAGCCGTTGGCTGTGGAATTTGTTTGCCAGGCGGTATGAGGACGGTAATTCCTAATGTGATCGAAACAAATGGAAAACCTAGAGAGCTTCGAAGAAAACCTGCGCTCTCTGACTACGCCGGCCAAGGATTAAGAAGAACCGTCGCCTGCCGCCTCCTCTGACGTTAATCAATATCCACAGCCGGCGGATGACTCTGTCTGTGCGTTTGTCGTATTTTTTATTGCGATTTTGGCCAAGCAGGACTCCCCTGCCAGAAGAAAGCGCAAAGCGACCCAGAGACCCAGGGGAAGCAGAACTTTATCAGGAGACTCTGGGTCAAACCAAGAGAGTTCTGGGGTATTCAGCAGACACGTGCACGTGGAGCAAAAGGGAAATGTTTTCATTTTTGAACCACTTGTTTTTTCAACTACAAATTCAATTTCCTGCCCTGTTTGTTTTTTTTCTGTTTTTTCAGAAGCAAATTATTTTTTTCTCACCCACTATTTCCCTGTTTTCTCCAACAATCGCTTCCCCAGTCTCTTCTACTCCCATCCCTTCCTTCTCCATGCCTGCTTCCTCCATCTCTTCTTCCTCCATCTCTGCATCCTCCATCCCTGCTTCCCCTGTCTCTGCTTCCCCATCCCTGCTTCCCCTGTCTCTGCTTCCCATCTCTGCTTCCACTGTCTCTTCCCGTCTCTGTTCCCGTCTCTGCTTCCCCATCTCTGCTTCCCTGTCTCCTTCCCGTCTCTGCTTCTCCATCCCTGCTTCCTCCATCTCTGCTTCCCATCTCTGCTTCCTCCATCCCTGCTTCCTCATCTCTGCTTCCCCATCTCTGCTTCCCTTTCTCTCCTTCCCGTCTCTGCTTCCTCCATCCCTACTTCCTCATCTCTTCCCATCTCTGCTTCGCACTCCATCCCCTCTTCCTGTCTCTGCTTCCCATCTCTCTTCCCTTCTCTATTCCCGTCTCTGCTTCCTCCATCCCTACTTCCTCCATCTGCTTCCCCTGCCTCGCCACCTGCTCCCTCCATCTCTGCTTCCCCATCTCTACTTCCCCTATCCCTGCTTCCTCCATCTCTGCTCCTGCCATCCCTGCTCCCTCCATTCCCCGCCTTCCCCATCTTTGATTTCCCCATCTCCACTTCTCTGTCTGTATTCCTCTCTCCTCTTCAGTGGCCTACAGGGTACTTTTGCAACATGGCGGAGCCTCCATGGGGACAGCCTTTTTTCCCCCGTTCCTTTGCCTTGTTGCAGAAAAAGTCTTGAGGAGCACTGAATTGTGTGGTCAGAACATACACAGCTGGGGTATGAGGCAATTGGTAGGGGTTTCAAGATTTAGGGGACCCTATATTAGGACCCAGCCTAGTATCCCAGAAAGTCATAAATCTGCTCATTCTAAAACCAAATATTGGTTTCATTCAGGGGCCAACCCGCTTAACAGGCTCATCATGTAGTTTTATTTTCTAATCAGAGGAAAAATAAATATTTATTTTTTCTGTGCTTATTTGTAGAAAAAATACACAAAAAATATGTGTAAATATTCTACAAGGAATATGCAATTTACAAAAAAAAAACCAAATTGTGGATTTTACAAATAAAATAAAATAAATTGCAGGTGTCAGAAACTTGGACGAATTCCACGTTACCTGGCCGGCCAGATTTTTACATCGATCAAATTCAGAAAAGACAGATTTGAAATGGGAATTTCATTCTTGGACAAAGTTATGATATTTTTTTAAAAAATGTCAGGTTTTTCTATTCCGCTCGCGCACCAATCAATACGCTTTATAACCTTGGACGACAGAATAAACCCTTACAAGGAAGGAATTAGTAAATTCCTTAGCAGGGTCTTATTTATTGTATATTCTAAAATATGCTCTTTTTAATGGAAAAAAATGACATTAAAATTCCCTATGTGGTTTATGCCTAATATGACCATATATGGGATGAGTTTTTTTTATTCACTACATTTTTGCTTTTAAAATGTTAAAAGTTCTTATAATCAGGGGTATTTTATATCCTCAAAAATCTAGTAAAATGAGCAGATCAATATTAAGTATATATATATATATATATGCTGTATAAAGATACTGTATATATTGTAGCGCTGTATATAT
>VKOC01005703.1:0-21633 GCA_009364415.1 Spea multiplicata
ATCTAATGTGTTTTGAACTCTCAATGGGAGGACGTGAATTTCCTTGATCTTTGGATCTTTGAGGATGTATTGTGTCTTGTCTTATAGGTTCTACAGTTTTCTTAGACCCTACATCTGTTTGATTAGGAGAAGATAGAGATTCTCGTCGATATTTCCACTCTTCCTTTAGAATTTAATATTCTGGTTGTGTATAAAGCTTCTTTTAGTATTGTTATTATTAGTGTGATCTCCCTTAATTTTTAATTATTTTTGAACGGTTATTAGTGAGAAAATGACCGATCAGTTTATCTTCTTTGTCATCCAAAATGTTATCCCATTCCCATCTTTCCATAAATTTGACATTATCAAGCCTGAAAGCTGGCATATTTACAGCTCTAGGGGTCTTTTTAAATATCTTTCTAAAAATGGTGATTTCTTCCACCATTTTCTGGTTTCTTTTTCTCGTAATTTTTCTAATTTATACATAAAATTATGGATATCAGACTTGTCCATGTCAATTTGATCTACAAAGAAAGGTTTACATTTTTCAACTCTATCAAAGATAGATTTGAAGAAAGGGCTGGATGCCTCCTTGAAGTCAGGGGTGGACATATGGAAATAAAGAAAGGAACACAATAGTGCAGTAATATATAAAATAAAAGCAAATATACCAAATGTATTTAAATACACTGTCAAACATCATATCATAAAACTTTACCAATCAAATCTGTTGCTGGTGTCTGCCTTTTTTGGTGTAAAGTCATAAAATTTGAAAGAAGAAGAAGTTGTTCCTTCTGTTTGCCATGGTGATAAAACTACTCTTTGCACTAGAAATATTTCTATCTTTTAACCCCCATTGTTCTCTGTTTCACTTGGTGCCACTTGTTCTATGAAATGGTTGTGTGCTTCGGAAAAAAATAATGTGCTTTCCAAAAGTCATACTATTAATGCTATGAATCGATAGAATATTAATGAAAATGTTGTCATGGATACCTGTAACCTACATAAATACTAGAGAGTTTCTACGGTTCTATGCATGAACATGAACTCCAAATACACTCAACAAGAGCTCTATTTATTAAATTCTTTCAGATGCAAAATAATACAGGAACAGTACAAAACTCACCATATTTATCAATTTAAACAGATTCTATTGAAATATTTTATTATTTCCCCTTTTGATGGGTTTTATGCAAATCATCAACACCAGCTTTGTATACATGCAAATTTTTGTTGACACGCACATTGGTACCTTATCTGCTTTTCACAGCTATTAACATACGGCATAATAACCATAACCACAATAGGTAATGTAAATAGAACAAGGTCATAAAAATATTAAGCCACAGTACAAAAAAATAAAAAATATTTGATAATGGCGGAGCTTACCCAATGTACACATGAATCTCATCCTCCTCTGGCGATCCAAACGCAATAAATGCACGTTTGAGGTTAAGACATAGATTTTCTAAGCAAATTATGGGGATATGTTTTATGCACTGATGTAAAATGTTGAGCAGAATGTGCATATATGTGGTGTAGTTTTCTGTCATGCGCTGCCATTTTCTTAACCGTACTCGTCATTAAAAAAATAAGGCGCCACTTTGACTAGACTTTAAATATTAAAACTGAGTGAATCCAAAAATTCACTTGAAAAAATAAATACGTCTTGATATTTAGAGGTCATCTACTTGACCAGTTGCATCTTCTAAGAAAGTAGGCCTCTCCTACAGGACACAGTTGACAAAATGGACCCAAGGTACCAGTTTCAAGCAGCCTATTAATAGCTATGGGCGAGATGCAGAAGAGAAGAAACTGAGACTATAGTCAGTCTGCTTCCAGAACATGGGCAAAGAGACATCAATATATACAATGTTTAGGTCATTATTGTTTAACACTGCTCTCTCTTGAATCAATAACTTAATTGCTATAGTGATATCTATTTTCAGTTGTATTTATCCTGAAACCTAATCCCCAGTAACATGTATGTCCATTAGTAGCAGTGCATAAATTGAGTCCGATTTTTCAAGATAAATATACTTCATTAATTAAGCCTCCATGGCTTGGTCGAGACTGGATGAATCAAGTACTGCTGAGTGGACCGCTTTGTTAAATAAAAAATCAAGGCTTTTTTTTTTTTTTTTAAATGAAAGACAAATCAATTAAATTTAGCGCTGAAATGCTTAATATTCTCTAAGCATTCAGAAAGTTGTGCGATGTGTCAGACATCATGCTCATATTCCAGTCAATGGCGAATAAGACTTTACTTTATAAACTATATTGTTGATCACTGTGACCCATTTAGACATTGTGTACTAATAAATAAAACCAATTGTTGCATTTTCTAAATTAAATCATGGCATCTGTTACAATGGCTGTTCTTAAAGGTATTTCCATATTTTTGAGATTAAAGTGAATATGTCACTTTTCCAATGTCTGCAATTTCTAATATACTAAACGAAACCAGTGTAACTGTATTTACAGAATAAAATAAATGCAAAAAATCAGTGGTAATACACTTTTTTATCAGACAAAAACACAGGTTAAAATAATCAATGTATTTATATAAAATAAACATAAAATATATGTATATAGCATGCTGACGAGTCCCATTATGGATGAAATAGCTGTCCATGAGTAGTGTTCTGGCTTCTGCCCCTCTGTTCAAGGCTTTGTTTAAAAGCTGTCTAGCACAGCAGAGATTACACAGGGATCCGTGTATAAAGGGGATTTAGAGGCTACCCCAAATCCCTTGCACAATAGGATTTCTATATCTTTAGGCTTGCCTTGTGGTTGTAAGTTAGTGTTTCTAGAAATATAGACACACGATCAGCCATAATATTGTTACCACCTGCCTAATATTGTGGAGGTCCCCTTTTTGCCACCAAAACAGCTCTGATCCATCGAGGCACGGACTCCACTAGACCTCTGAAGGTGTGCTGTGGTATCCGGCACCAAGACATTAGCAGCAGATCCTGTAATTACTGTAAATTGTGTGGCGGAGCCTCCATGGATGCATCCAGGTGCCGCGTGTTCTCCAGTTAAGCGACACACATGCACCGGGCCACCCAGGGGGTTGGGGTCAGGGTTCTGTGCGGGCCATTGATGTTCTTCCACACCAAACTCATCCAACCAGTGCACACTCATGCAGGGCCAACCTGTTTCCACCAATTTGGAAGCATAGCCCTGTCCAAAATGTCTCGGCATGCTGAAGCATTAAGATTTTCCTTCACTGGGGACCTAGCACAAACCTGGATTTCAATAATTAAGATGTGTGCCAATACTTTTATCCATATAATGGTGCACAAAGCAAGGTCCATAAAGACATGGTTGGATGAGTTTGTAGTCCACACAGAGCCCTGACCTCAACCGCATCGAACACCTTTGTGATGAACTGGAATGGAGATTGCAAGCCAGGTCTTCTCATCCAACATCAGTGTCTGTCTTCACAAATGCTCTACTGGGTGAATGGCCAGAAATTCCCACATAAACACCCCAAAATCTAGTGGAAGCTGTTTTAACTGCAAACGGGGGACTAGCTACATATTTTTGTCTATGTATTTAGAATGCAGTGTCATAAAAGCTCCTGTTGCTGTAATTGTCAGGTGCCCCAATACTTTTATTCATATAGTGTGTGTATGTATATAATTTTAAAAAGAATCTTATGTGTATGCCATGGGGAACTGTTGCTAAAATCAAACTATGTTTTATAGAACTGACAAGTATTGTAAATTCCCTCTTTATGATTCTAGTTCAGTTTCAAGAATTGTTTACTTTCTCTGGCAATTAGCTTGCCTGCTGGTAATGAGCTCATTATTGGCCAAATTAAAGTTATCTTCCACATCTTGCCTGACACTTTCCTTGTTTTGATCCCAAATTTTAACTTTCTTGCTTGAACTTCAATCACCTCGATACTGAATACCATCTGCTTGATTTCCAACCTTGAAAACTTAATGATGCTACCACTTAAGCATCTCGTATACAACTTTTGATTTACAAATGCTTGACTTTATTATTCATTTAATTCTTTTTATGGCTTTTGACCTTTTAACTTAGATTTAGGGGGAATTGTAGTTTCAACTTACTGTCTTCACTATACATAATGAAGGGCAAATATTGTCACGTTCCTTCGGCAATAAAAAGCTAAACAGGCCCTGCATAAAGCATGATTGTATTTGTGAGGAGACTTAGAAGAATCTCACACATCAAACACTTTATTATAGAAGCCCAGAAAAGCTTTTCCGGCAGCAGAAGCTGCCTGGTGTTGGCTCTTTATAGCATGTAGAAAAATCAAGGAGTTAAATCAGAACTTCTATAAGCACTCGTGACAAACTCATTTCACAATCACTACAAATCAAGTCATCCTCACCCAAGCAATCATCTACTACTGTTTTATTTCCCCCTCATCCACCCTAAAGATTATAAGCTCGTAAAGCGAAGGTCCCTCTTCTCCTTCTGTACCAATGTCTTACATATTTTCACTGCTCGTTATTGTAGTAGAGCTATGGAATCTGCTGGCGCTCTATAAATACTTGTAAATTAATGTCACCCAAACACTGCTGTAATAGCACAGTGACTATAAGTGCTTAGAGTTAGGAATGATCACTTAACAGGGTTCCACTATGCTAAGTTTTGTAGACTCTGAAGCTGATCTATAATTACCTTATCCTATAGTTCATCTGAACCCTCCAGCTACCAAGTGGGGCCACCATCCAAGACCAGCCCATGCAACTGGTTCCAGCAACCAAGGAGTGGACCTCGGCTATAGGAACTGCAGGTAGAAGGGTACTGTACGTTTGTAACTGATAATTGGTAATACTTTATTTGGAACTCGACTGCAGATGATATAATAGAGAATAGCAGTTTTCACACTTCAATTATGTGGAATGGAATAAGTTCATGGCGGTCAATATTATCTACCTCTGTGGATATAACCCAGTGGCAACTTCCTGCAAAATGGCGGTGACGTCCAATCATTTCCTCTAATGCAATGTAATTTGTGCTCTCCTAGGAGGAATTTTAATGAGCATGTAACTAAACCATGAAAAAAAATTGGTAGTGTTAAATAATATAATTTTGGTATAATTTGAACATCTTTAATGAGTCATAAAAAGTAAAATAAAAAACAGTTTATCATCTTAATACAGTTTTTGATTCCTCTCCTTTTGTTCATTGTAGCTTTACTTATTCACATTTATGATGTCCTGTCCATACAATTATTATTATTCATTTTTTATTCCCCCATTTAGGTTTTTATTACTCTAAGTACTTTGCGTTTTTTCCCAATTTTTATCAAGATATCCCTTTTCTGTGTTTGCTTTACCCATAAAAAGTATACATCCAGTTTTTCTGAAAAAAAGGCTTCCATTTAAACATAGAAACAAGAAAAATAATAATTTGCGAATGCTAGTATGTAAAAAATACCTATACGAAAATATATTTTTTTTATACAAACTTTGCATGTATATGAATCTCCGAAAAACTTGGAGGAACCAACAACAAAAGAAATTAAAATGAATAAGAAACTTCTAAGTAACAATTGGTAACAAGTGGTAATTGTTAAGAGTGGTAATTAACAGATGCTGCTGCTTGAAGTTAATCTTGTTGAAATGCGAGTCCAGAAGGTGCCAAGGACGTCCCCTACTCAAAATATTGCACTGAATGAAACAACACTTCAAATTTCATCTGAACAGTAAAGCCAGAAAACAAGATTAGTTGCCCAAAAAAGGGCCAAAAATGAATTTAAAAAATTAGTCCAAATCGACTGGGGTCACTGTGCACAAGTCTAGCGTATGGCACCATAGAACTCCAATATGGCTCACGTCCTACCAGTTTTAGCCTCTAGTAAGCCAATAGATGGGTAGCCAATAGAATAGGTTATTCCAGAATAAAAAAACAGCACTGGAAAATGTTTTGCACATTTTTTGGTGCCTTTTCCTTTCTGGGGTTTCCTAACCAGAAAAAGTAGTGTGCAGCGCAAATGAAGAAGTTGCTGTATATAACTGTCTAATGGACAACATAACCAGGTTCCATGACTTTTTATTTACATATTTGAGTGTCTCTATATGTATTATAGATCTAAAGTGCTGCTAAAGTGCTGTCCCAGCATCTCCAATACTAGGATAAACATAATCGAACCTTTTGTTTAACCCCTTCAGGACCGGCGTTGGCAAAGGGGGAGTGGCTGCTACGGATCGCTGGGGACAGTGGTCAGGTGACCAGTGGTCAGTGGCAGCCGCCCCTCGCGATCCCAGCGTTTATAGCGACGCTGGATCGCAGATCATCAATGATGTACCTGGTACGTCCCAGTCTGCTGGTGACCTTTGACCCGGAAGTACCAGGTACGTCCCGGTCCCGAAGGGGTTAAAGCATCTGCATCTATATTTGGAAATATCTGCCGTCACATTGAGTTCTCATTTTTGTCGCTTCAGCTCTTCTTTTTTCTTTATTTCCGCAGAGACGTGACAGCTCTGTGACTTGACAAATCTGCCCCGTGAAACAATCTGCCAATGGGCTGAATCTAATTTTAAAGGTTATTTGTAGTTCTGTAAACAAACCGGTGAACCAAAAGAAATGCAATTTGGCAAAGCCCCTTTTAAATCACATCTTTAATCAATCTAAAATTTAAATATGACACCCAATTTTCTAAAACAACAAATGGTAATTAAAAGTAAAGAGAGAGAGAGAAAAAAATATATAGCTAGAAAGCCAAACGAAAATCGATGTGTATTCTGGGTCTCACTCACTGATTGCTTTTACAAAAAAAATGGTTCATGCCCTTAAGTTTTTATTAGATAATGGTGGATCTGCTTATTGATTGATAATGTGATTATAGAAATAATGGAAAAATATATTTTGTGTGATGCTTTAAAGTCCACATATTTTGACTTGTAGTTCCAACCATGTATTCTAGTGTATCTCGTCTGGGCGATCCAATAAAGAACCAAAAAAAGTAAAAAAAACGTTATGATTATACTGTCGTGGTTTCCATCTCCAATTAATAATAGGGGTATTGAACATTGTATGTTGGTGCACATTTACATGCTTTATAAATTAATTACATTAATAATTATTTGAGCAAATTACACTATACATAAGTCAAGACTCAAGGCAGTAAAGTGAAATGTCTATTCAGTATAGTGGGAAGTGGCAGGCGAGTCTGCAGGAAAGATCTACTAGAAAGAACTAAAATCAATGTTATAATGCAATAAAGTGATAGAAACATCTCTCTGAAATCCCTTTGTTTTAAAGTTATAAAAATGTGATCATGAAGCTATGGTACTTCAAGGTCTCTTTGCGCCACCTCCCAATGACCTTTGATGGTATCTACACAAGGTTCTGCAGACTGCTTCTGCATTTTCTTCATCTTCTCCATTCTTTTCTATCTTCAATCTGCTATCTTCATCCAAAATGGCAACCCTTGCGGTGATGTCCTCTCCCCAATCCTCCAATCAAAGGGAGGACGTCACTAAAATCACCGCCATATTGCCCTCTGATTGGAGGATCGGGGAGAGGACGTCACCCCCATTTTGGCTGAAGTTTCTTTTGTGTTATGTTCGTGGATGAAGATATTAGATGGCAGATTGAACATAGAAGAGAGAGAAGGAAAGAGATAAGATAGAAGATGCGGAAGTGGTCCGCAGAGAAGGTAGGGAAACTTTTAGAGAGTGTGAGAGAGTGAATGTGGGCACCAAGCAAAGAATGTCATTCCCAAATAAAAAATGCCCCCAAACTTTTTTGGATTCATTTTTCGGTATGTTTTTGGCCCATTTGCACATTTACTGTGAATATATGTGTCCAGTTGTGTTAGAGTCAGTATGTATATAAAGTGTTAGTCACACACTAACACTTTATATACATAATGGCTCTTACACAACAGATGATTTTATATATACTATATATATATATATGTCTTAGGAATTGAGGATACAGTATATATATATATATTATATATATATACATATACTGTATCCTCAATCTAACACAAGACCAATGGCAGATTAAGACCCGAGTCTCTACATGTGTTGATAAAAATGGGCAGACTAGATGGGCCAAATGGTTCAGCCGTCAACTTCTATATTTCGGTGTAAAATAATCATTCCTGACACCAGTGACATCCCTTTTTTCTGTACAGGTATCTGAGTTTCTGAACAGGCTGCTTGCTCACACTTGTCTCAGGGCAATTACCCTGTGATATGTTTTCCTGGTCTGCATATATGACACATGTTCATGCCTCCAACCTTGCTAATCTTCGTCTTAAATAAGATATGGCTGTATGCAAAATTGAAATACTATCCGTTGCCTCTTTGCCAGCTCCTGCGTTGCCCTAACCCTTTTGCGCAAGAACTCTCACTTGAAAAACCACATTAACATGAAATAGCTGACCAAATGAGCAGCAATGTACTGCTTGATGCAAAGCATGGAGACTGATTAATGAGAAAAATGTATATAGCTATATTATCCCAAGATAAAATGAGAATTTAGCTCAAGTTGATACCTTTTCTCTAGGTTACTTAAGTTTTCAGGACTTCAGATTCAAACTGTTCAAGCATTGCATACTTTATTGGGGATTTCTAATAAAAATGTATATACATAGAATTTCTGCATGAGCTATTTGCTGCAAGTAATTTTCTTATATATTATACATTTATAGAATCGGTAACATACATTATTGACAAGAGAATTACCTAAATTCTAAAGTGATGAGAGTATAAATCATTTGTGGCAGCTTTTAGAGAGGTAAATATCAGCCATGAAATTACAAGAATGCTACTATGAGAGTAACATTTATTATGATAACGTTAGAACACATTTATGAGTTTTGAGTGTATGAAGAGCCTAGTTTCTTCACAGAACTATAGTAATGGCAACTATACATTAAAACATACTTGGCAAGATTATTAATGCACTTAGGGTTTTGTTGTAGTAATTACTACTAGCATGTATTGCTGGATACAGAGTTTTGGTTTTTTTCAAGGCTCCAGATAACTATGGTTTTCTCTAAAACCGTAGTACGTTCCTTGGTAAGTAGTACGTTCCATGGGCAAGTTGCTTGAAACAGAGGACTTCCCATAAGTGGCTCTTTTTCAAGCACCAGTGACCATCTTGCACTAATTGTTATGTCTTCTGGGTAAAGAAGTTTAAAGATTCATGATATGTTTACTTAATTTGCTTAGTATTTCTATAGGTTTCTTGCTTTTCAGATGTAATTCTAATTATCAACATTTACATTAAATCTAAATTATCAAGTTTATTTTGGCTAACAAAGCGTTTATAATAAAACATGGAAACACAGAATTTGATGGCAGCCATTTGTCTCATATGCCAATTTTCCTCCTGTTTTCTACCACCCTCTTAGTAAAATAAAACATCCTTACAGTTATAAAAATGTAATCATGGGGCAGTGGTACTTCAAGGTCTCTTTGCTCAACCTCCCAATGACTTTTGATGGAACTACACGAGGTTCTCTTCAATCTGCTATCTTCATTTGCATCTCCACGGGCATAACCTGGCGGGAGCTGACGCCAAAATGGTGGCCCTTGCGGTGACGTCCTCTGCTTGATTATCCAATCAGACGACGATATTAGATAGCAGATAGAAGATGCTGAAGAGGAAGCGGTCTGCAGAGAAGGTAGGGAAACTTTTAGAGAGTGTGAGAGAGTTAATGTGGGCACCAAGCAAGGAATGTCATTCCCAAATTAAAAATGCCCCCAAACCTTTTCGGATTATTTTTTCGGTACGTTTCTGGTGCATTTGCACATGTGTTGTGTGTTTGTATGTTGTCGTAGAGTCAGTATGTAACATAAAACATCCTTACATTACAACCCCTAGTTTTAGCTGACCTCCTAACATTTTTTCTCATTTGAGATAAACTTCCCTTCTGTATTTTCTTTTATCCTTTTAAGTCGTTAAATGTTGATATTACGTCTCCTCTTTCTGTGTTCTTTCCTCCAGGTTATACATATTGTGATCCAATCGTCTGACTAAAGTGAAATTTGTGACAACGGTCGTAAAAACACTGCAGTAAGCAATTTAATGACCAGGCTAAACGGCAAGCGATGACAGTTCATTTAATAGTACACACGCACAGAAACCGCTCCGTTCAAATATATGAAAACCCTGCAATTCAATGGTCTGAAATTTATAGAATTTATCAAGTTTAGTCCTCATTCAAACTTTTAGTCTAACTTCCACTTAACCTGGCTAAAGTAAATGTAGACACTGTACATGCGCAGTCAAGCAGAAATAAACTGTACCAGAGGCATTGAACCACCACATGAGCTGTGAGAAAGGCAACACCGCTTAACCACCAATGAGATAAAAGGAAAGATTAAAAAAACAGACCTATTCTGGGAACTCTGCCAGCGCTAAAATAACTTCTAAGTGGCCGATTAAAGAGATGGCTGAGTTCCCAGACTCATTCTGGTTAAGCGGTTCTCATAGCCATGTTGTGGTGATACAGCTGTTTCCGGCTTATGTGAATTTTGGCTAAATGCTCATTGTACCTGTAGCCAGGAGCTTTGAATGTCTCTGTATTGTTCTGTATTTCCCACCTATAACTAAATATCTCCCCATATCTCCAAGTATCTATCCTCTTCTGGAGATGGGTTCTTCATCATTTCTTCTATTATATTTGTGACCCTTTTGTATTCTCTGCAGTTCAGACATACATCTATAATAATTGGTGGCCTAACTATACTTATAATGTAAAAATAACAATTGTCACTCTTACATTGACACTTGACTTTGTATAAAATGACTGCATTTGGGTCACCTAGCATCCCCAAAATATGTCTCAAGTGTTGACTTCCCCAGTCTGACCCCATTCTGATTATTACCATGTGTTTGTGTTTACACAGATGCATTACTCTACATTTATCAATGCTGAATCTCATCGGCCATTGATTTGGCTAACATTGATATGAAAGTAAAACAACTACTGTCCAGTGAATTGTTATAGAGAGTTATTGCAACTTAAATAAATACATTTTAAATTTACATTTTAGTTAAAAACTTTGTCTAGAGTCCAAAAGACATGAAATACAAAGCAAACACTCTGCAGCATCGTTATGACAAATTCATCAATTTAATGGCAACACATAAAATGTAACATAAAAAAGTTACCGCACTACATCCATGTTGAATTATAAAATATACAGTATATATCTAAAATAGTCTGGTGAACCTGATGAAGCAAACCAAGCACTGTAAACAATCACTTTAACAACAATGGCGCATCTATTTCCTAAGAAAGTTTTCTTATATGGAGGAGTAATTGTCAATCTGCATTTCATGCTGCCGGACTTCCTTCTTGTTTCTGTTTTGGATCTTGTTTTCTAATCTTTTGTCTGGTTTAGGAGTTTCTCACCTAGATCATGATAATAGCTGTATCAGTCCATCAGTGTATCAAAGAAGATTAGTCTAGAGTGGATTGTTAAAAAGAAAGTGTCTAGGGCTGAGCCTACAATGCTCAAGTATCAAAATAACAAATGTTGCTTAGCAGAAAATCTATCTACAAATAACCCTAATAAAACTATATCGAGTATTTGATGCTTACAACCATACAAGGTATACTTAGCCAATTAGAACATCATTAAATAATAATTCCCAAAGGTTATAGTCCACATGTGGTAAGGAAATCACTGATTCTGGGTTTTCTTATAGCATAGGTCCGTAATTCCGGGCCATCAGAGTACTTTATCTGCAGCTCAAAATCGAGCAGAAGAGTCCCAATGGCTTGTAACCTGCACAAAGTCCACAATGTGAGTAGTGAAGACATCCACGCATTAGGTTAGGAAACTTCCTGGACCATTATGACTCCAAATGGCATATGTGCATTATTCATTATGTACAAGCTTCACATCAAGCGATCTGAGAAATCCACCCACCCGACAAGTTTCATGAGAATGGTCTTCTGCCTCAGGGTGAATTGTAATTGGCTTCCTGGTGGCTGTTACCTTGCCTGACAATGCTAGAAGACCTAGCTAAGGTCCCCTCTAGAAGTGAAACAAGTACTACAACTGCATGCGCACAGTTGACTTAATCATTGTATAATTAATTTAGTCCCCTCGTACCTCAGTTACGTCAGTCACATCGGGGGGGAAAAACCTGAATCTCGAACTGATATTTGTTCTTTATGTAATGCTCTACTTTTAATATATCCATATTTCAATTTTTATCCACATCCACCAAAGGCTGTTCATCCACCAAAATACCTTTTAAGTGCAAAATCATTTATATGTCCCATTATTACTCAAGATTAATCCCCTACACCACCCCCTCCTCCTATTCATGTCATGCGTATTTAAGAAGTTCTTGAGTCTCCCAAAAAAATCTGTGGGGCTCAATAAAAAATATCAACTTTGACTGAAGACCGAATTTCCTCGGTCTTCAGCTATTCATACAGCTATTCATTTTTCTTTTAGATCTACGGATAACAAAAGGTCAGCATTTATTCTTTAGTCAATAAATCTATTGTTTTAGAAGAAGTTTTACTTATGTATGCAGTTGTTACATTTTTAGAAGGCTTTTATTAACATTTGAACATTTCTCTTTTCTAAATAGTGAAGAGCTAATAAGCGAAATTACGATATTAATCATTCCACCCAGATATTAAGTTCTTAGACCGTTGCAGCCTAAATATGTAAAGCAGTCATTTTTTGTTTTGCTTGTTCATTTAATATTATTTCCCTGTATTTAGGTGCCGCTTTTTGCATTCCTTGTGTGTTTTCAATTTTCTTTTTGTCCGTCTGTTGCTTTATATTAGTTGGTTTGGAGTTTGTTTTCTTTTTCTGAATGTACCCCCATTATGTTATAGGTTTGCTTTGCGCCGGGCCTAGTAATTATAAATCACTTTTAAGAGAAAGTTGCAATTAGATTTGTTCCAATTTTAAGAATTTTAATACAGTTAAAAATAGCTATCGGATAATATTAGTCCAGTATTTTTATGTTATTTGATATGGTGCAATTTTCTTAACCGCCCAGAATTTTTAATCCATTTTAGATAGTCTTTTTTGTTAATTCTAGACTAAGGAGTTGGATAATGCATTGTGATGTTTAATTATCCATTTTCTCTCTTTTTTTTTTTGGTTTGGATTTCCGCATGCTGAAGTCTCCGCAGGAAACTTGTTTCTTCTTATCTTCCTGTCAAGGTCACATTCTATGAGACTAGCTAAACTAGCAGCGTATGGTGTACAGCATACTGATTACTTACCGCCTCCTAAGTAGGTTTTCCGTTTAATGACTGACAATGATTCAAGGTGCTTAATCTAATTTTAGTTATCTACTGAAGGAATCTCATTCGCCTACAGTGAATTCAATATTATTACATGCGTAAATTGTCTATATTTATATTTCTAAACAGCAATACTATCCTTGAAAAATGTTTGTTAAACTTTTTTTGGTAAGAGTTTTTTTTTAACAAATGATAAAAAATTATTTTATGAAAGTTTCTGTTCTCCTATAATAATTGTAGTCTGCCTGGAGGAGTTTGAGGGGGCTGTAGGAGGGCACGGACTGCAAGCAAGGCTTCAGGCGAGTTCACAGGATTCAGACATGAGCTGAGTTAACTTGACTACTGTAGACAAAGGTCTTGCCAGTGCATCCAGAAGAGGAGGAAGAATGTTAGATTATTCTTTTTGTTTTAGTCCCAGCTGGCGCTCCTTTCTTTCAAACACGCCAGTCTGACCTAATGGGTCTTATTGAGCGTACCATAATATGTTTATAGGATGTAGAGCTATTTTGTTATGTGAATTATTTGTTATTGGTGTATATGTTAAGGAAGAGTTCTGCACCAGTCTGGAAATGTTTTATAGAACAAAATAGATATATACGTGTACATATTTATGTATAACGTAAAAAACACCCCAACAATGTTTCATTGTGGATACACTAAAAATTAAAAAGTGGAGTCATGGCTGAACAAACATGGTACAAATGCAAAAGAAATGTTCCAGGTTCTAACAGAGCATACCTTCTGTAAAGATGGGGTTAAAATGAACCACGAGCTTGTGCTCCCATTATGTTGCGTATATGCCACTATTAAGCAAACATTTTACAAACATAACAAGGAACATCGTGCTTTTACAGGAACTTGGTGCGCTACTGAAATCCAGCATTCGTTGTCTAAAGGTTACAGACTAGGCGAAATCTCAGAGACTTGGCATTTTAAAGATTCTACAAATACGTTGTTTGGAAAATATATTAATAGTTCATCTCAGGGACAAACAAGAGGTTCCAAGAGGTTACCCGAGCTGGTGCTCAACTGATGGGAAAAGACACAGGTATATTGATACTTATTATGCTACAGTGCGTGTAAAGTTAAGGCATACAATGAAGTTAAGTCCTGAAAAATGACAGATTTCAAAACGTATTTTTTTAACTATATGTTAAATTTGGACAAAAGTCACATTTGCTAGACAAACAACTGGCTTTCTGTCCGGATTGGATTTTTTGGTGCCTCCTTTAGCATTTGTAACTGAGTCGTCCTCAGTTGGAGATATCTTGGGAGTTTATTCACCAGAGTTATCAGGAAAGTTTGCTGGAGAATCGTAGTTTCAAATTTCTCATTTTACTGTTCAGTTTCAAGGGCCCACAATGGTAAATTTCTCCAGAAATATGAGCTGAGCTGGCCCTGTATAATACATAATTCAATTAATGAAGAGACTCAACAGAATCGCAAAGATTTAATTATGCATTAAACATTTTTGAAGCCCACTGACATTGAACCTTCATAATTTATAGTGACGTCAAGGAGTGGAGATCACAACTCTGCTGTAAACTCTCATGTCTTTCTTTAGATGATGGACCCCAATGATTTGCTCTTATCATCTATACCTTAACTATATGCTTTACTATTATTACAACTAGAATTATATCATGTTTTGAACAGATTGAACCCGACCCATCTCTATTATGACACTAACTGTTATTTTAATAATAAAAGAGAATGACTGGAGTCCATGACTGAGGATCCAGTGACATATCCAAGCCCAAGCCGGCTGGTATAGGGTGCGGCAGTCCCCTGCTACAAAACTGCGGGGCAGATTGACCTTTTGGGCAATAAAGCTCCCTAATGTCCTGCTGCACAATAGGCCCTGTTACAGGAAAAATCAAAGATCTCCCCAACCGGCGTACTTGTGATATGGAGGTTATGGCAGCTCAGCACAGCCTCCATAGACCGCTTAAAAAAAAACTGTGTGCCTTTAAGACACAGCACACCAGGATATGACATCATGCATTTAATGTGCCCTGGGTTGGCCTAGGGCAGTTCCCACGGTAAATACACCACTGCTTATAGGTCTGATAGGAGCCCAGGTGCAGGGGATACAAGAGGCTCTATCCGTACCCCACGATGCATGATGGTTTGGGGTTGTGTCAGGCAGGCCACACACGGCAGGTAGCCCTCTGGATGGGGCACACACGGCAGGTAGCCCTCTGGGGCAGACACGGCAGGTAGCCCTCTGGGTGGGGCACACGCGGCAGGTAGCCCTCTGGGTGGGGCACACGCGGCAGGTAGCCCTCTGGGTGGGGCACACGGCAGGTAGCCCTCTGGATGGTACACACAGCAGGTAGCCCTCTGGGTGGGGCACACACGGCAGGTAGCCCTCTGGATGCGGGCACACACGGCAGGTAGCCCTCTGGATGGGGAACACACGGCAGGTAGCCCTTGGCGGTGGGGCACACACTGCAGGGTAGCCCTCTGGATGGGGCACACACGGCAGGTAGCCCTCTGGGTGGGGCACACAAGACAGGAAGCCCAGAAACATCAATGTCAAGGCCCAGACTGAAGAGCTGGGCGGGTTTATAAAAGTTGTGATAACCAGGAAACAAGGTGCACCTGGACATGGCAATCAGGTCTGAGTGCAGCTGGACATGATAATCAGGTCTGAGTGCTTCAGAGTGGCAATGGCGGCCACTAGTGGTTGGTAACGGAAATGAGCAGCATAGAGTAAAAACAATTCCAGACAGCGAAGGGTGGAACGTTACAATTTCCCAAAAATTAAGGGTACAAATTAACAGATAAAATATCACTAAAGCTAGAAGACGTCAGTGAATGCCTGCAATGTATGATTAATTAACTTGGACATTTTGAAATACGTAGTGTTTAACTACCCTTCCTACTCTGACCCTGACAAGCACAACAAGAGCATGGTCTAACAAACAGTTGTGCTGGCAGATGGAGACCCAACTATTGCTTACATAAAAAGATGTGTACACTAAGACACTTTTGGTAACTTACTTTTCCGCCCTCCAGTTTGCTTACTGAAAAATTAGTGTATCCTCCTCTATCGTACAGAGGCCTTCCAGTTCAGATTTTTTTGCTAATCATCTCTTATAGATCGCTACCACTTTATTGCCCTTGATACCGCATTACTTTTACAGTTGTTTTTGGAAGATTTATCTATCACAATTACCCATTTGTTTAATACAGGTTCACCCCATTTCACGATACATTAGTTTACTCCTAACAACATCAATTTAAAAATTGTGAATGAACTAATAGAGGCGGCCAGCAAAAGAACTCAAACTGAGTAGAGTGTAACGACAGAGTAGGCTGGAACCCCTGGTGCAGAGAGAGGCATAAAGGCCATGAGGAGTTACATCAGTAGGAACAACAGCAGCGGAATCCATAGACAAAGCCAAATCAAACCAAGATCAATAGCGTCAAGCCGAATAGAGAAGGTAAAGATTGGGTCAGAACAAGCTGAGTCAAAGGACAAAATCACCAAAAATCACTGGAACAAAGGGTAGAGTCCATGCCAAAATCAAGGTCATCTCAGGTTACAAAAGGTCAGCCAGGAACATGCAAACAAGTGGTTGTGCACTACAGGATAGGGTCAGACAAGGGTGATTATTCAGGCACGGTAGCGAGCGTTTGCAGGAGCAACCTGCTATCTCAGAAGACTCACCAGCTAGGTCATCGTAGACCGCTATTACAACTCGACAGGGTCCCTCCCTCCAGGAAGTGGACCAACATCAACAATTGCATTTGCAAATACATACTGAGGGTGTTTACCCCTTTTCTAATTCAACATTTCTACTTTCCTCATCCAACTTTATCAGGTTTATGGAAGATTTAACAGTTCTATTATACAATTCAAATTATCTGGTACATAGACTCCAAATGTATTGAGGTGGGAGAGATAATATAAGCCACATAAAAGATTGAAATGAAAAGGCTCGCATCCACTTTTCATTTCAATATGTAAAGAAATCATAAATTGCTTCTTACAGAAATAGTTTGAGGTTTCTGGAGGTAATGATTAAAATAACATAAGGAATAAAACACAAAAGGAGATTTGATCTTGTATTCGAACATTAGAAATTTACCATTTAACAAGCTATTTATTCAGAATGCAAGGGAAATGGTATTTTTTAATCTAGATTAATAACGTCATCATTTGCTTATCTCAAAAGACAATTTTGTTTGGGGAAAGGTTCATTTGCTAGGGATTCTTATATCTCTCTAGTAAACTCATTGGCTTCTCCTTTCTGGATTAGAACTGTTCATAATATATATGGTGCTACTAATCTCTTTAGGGGCAGGCTGGCCCAGGGATTAGAGGGCAATTGTTCGCCACACTGGTCCAGATTATTAGCCATGGCTGGTCCTAATTGGCCTGGCCCCCTCTAGGAAGGAAGGACTTAATGTTGCATCACATGACCCTGCAGTTGTAGTGCTGCAGCCTGAAACCTAAGTGTTTGACTCTGTTAGAGCATGGCTTTAGTATGCGTGTGCATGTTAGTCTGTGTACAACTTCAAGTAAATGTGCATCATGTACGCAGGATATTTGCAAATATATGTATGCCATTAAAAACTAAAGCAGAATTACGGAAAACCATAAAATTAAATACATTGGGAGAAGTCATATGATGACCAGCTTCAAAATTGAGTCTCTCTTATAGCCCAAATTCACATTTAAAAAAATGCACATCTTCATATGGAATTCTAAGACCAGTTCTATTCCCGTCTTTTAGCCTAATTTTCATCTAAAAGATATTTGAATTTATCTCACAGGACTTTGTCCCTAAATGCTTGGATTGTTCTACTAGGTTACCTATGGAGTTTCAATTGAGTCCCTATCTTCTTGGTGTTCCAACCTGGAGCTTTCCCTCTGCCATGCATAAAGGGGTGCCCTGTGTAGTCCATCTAGCCATGATTGCCTAGTATTTTTTTGGCACATTGAGCTGGACACTGGGATCATTCTAGTTCACCCTGTCACAGACTAGGAAGATATTTATTAAGCAATAGACTGTATTAAAAGCCCTATTACATCCACGTCTTATTTAACTCTACATAATATGTCCTTTTCATTCTTTAACACATATTTTTTGTGGCTTGTGGAAGTTATTGTTGCTTATGGGGCATTAAGTGAAACGCCCTTCACAAGGAATGCCACTGCCTATAAGAGCAACTATAAGACCATTTGGCTTCTCGTCTATCTGTGCAAGAGGTCCTAAACAACTACGGATATATTGGTATTGACTTATATTTGTTCCTTGATACCAAATGGCGAAGCTGCTGTGTTTCTGTGCAATGTAGGAGGTTTGTGGATAAAACAGTTAATGGGAAAGATGTTTTCATTTTTATTATATATTGTTTTATAGAGCGCCATCATATTCTGCTGCACTGAACAATACATTTTCATGATTTTTGACATCGTTATAACTTATTGTGTTTATATTATGATAGTGACAAGTGACAGAATTCCTTTTCCAATAGGATATGTTCTTAAACACCATCATTTGTATGATCATTTCACATTTTTATTTTAATAAAAGCTGATAAACATATACAAGGTTGATACAATGAACAAAAAATGCCTTTCCCTCCTGTGGTAACTTAGAAGCATTTTGCAAATGTGTGGTTCTGCACGCTAATTAACTCCCGAGAATAAAATTCTAAAAATATCATAGTACAGGACTTCTTTTTTTTTTGGTTCTGAATGAAGCAAAAAACACATTCTTAAAATATAGAGAATCTTTTCAAGATTTGTTATTGTGCTGAAGATGCATTTGTAAGAAATATAAAATATGTAAGAAAAAAAACAGTTTACACTTGGAATTTCAAGATTTAAACTTATTTCATCTAGTAATAATATTAATAATTTAAGATCCTTTTCTTTGTAACTTTTTTTTTGGCCGAACACATTTGAAATAATCATGTTAGTAGATGATCAGCCAGCAGAAAGTGACAGTACCCGAGGCAAATGTTAATTGTTAAGCTTATATAGTTTTATGACATGGTTACTTATACTTTTTATTTTATTTTACTTTACGTTTTCTTTGGATAGGCTCTCAGTACAAAGGAGGAAGTATTCATGCAGGTTGAGCATTAATTGTGGCCCTCAGGGGTCCTGGTGATGGAACATTATTCTATTATGCTGAAGAAAGTGTCACAACGTGCCACACTAGTAGGACCTGCTTTTCTACCTCTATTTGTATATTTCCAATGCACTGTTGACACAGAATTTAAGAAATCCAACACTATCCTGTACAGCCAAAAGTTGGGAAAAATGTCCAGTTGTCAGGACAACCCCATGAAACTTGGAACTGTTGGCTATCCCAGATGCCATTAGCAGAGCAGAAGATCACTGGGTGCCATTCTCACTGATAGAATCCCTTAAAATATTTCCAATCTTTCCATATTCTAATCTATACGCCACATAGTATATTCAATACATTTACTACAGTGAGCACGATAATAAGTAAATATTGTATTTCTACTTTTTAATTTGTAGGTTTTCAGTAACTTTGGGACTGATATAATTTTTTGCTATTTCAAAAAGTGAAAGTTTTAGGGTCCTCTTACTTGAAAATGTGTCTTTTTTGAACCCGGTTTTCCTTTATTCTAGATTTTAGAGTGGAAAGTGCAATCAGAGATCAAATGTAGTCTCTGTACTAGCTTAATGTATTACTAGAAATGTCATCATGAACATTATTTACCAATGGTTTGTTTTAGCACATTTGTACTATATAATCTTTCATACCTCACTGTCTGCTCACATTAAAATACAAATATTTGGTTTAAATAAAATTGTCATCTTTGGATAGTGGTTAATATATAAAATGAGGCCCGAACTGTGCATCTGGCACATCAGGAAAACGCCCAGTGGCGGAACTACCAGGGTCTCAGGGGTCGCGACTGCGACCGGGCCCTGGAGTTCTGCCAGTCAGGGGGGCCCAAGGGGTGCCGAGCGGTTGCTGAAAACAGAACTCCAGCACTCCTCTGCTCCCCGCTGCTGCCCCCGCCTGCCTCAGCACTGCCCAGACTGCAGTGTTGGGAGCGTGAGGCGCCTGTCTCGGGTGCCGGCGCTTCACGCTGTGAAGCCGTGCGCATTGAGACAGAGGCCTCGCGCCCCAACCACAGGACTGCACGGTAAGTGATGGTAAGGGGGGTATGGAGGGAGTGGGTAGATCGTGAGAAGGGATGTGGTAGATCGTGAGAAGGGGGGGAGTGGGTTAGATAGTGAGAAGGGGGTAGGAGGGAGTGGGTTTAGATCGTGAGAAGGGGGAGTGCGGTATTAGATCTGTGAGAAGGGGGGAGTGGGTAGATCTGTGAGAAGGGGGAGTGGGGTCTAGATCGTGAGAAAGGGGAGGTAGATCGTGAGAAGGGGGAGTGAGGGTTAGATCGTGAGAAGGGAGAGTTGGGTAGATCGTGAGAAGGGGGAGGGTAGTAGGAGATCGTGAGAAGGAGAGTGGGTAGATCGTGAGCATACAAGGGGGGGAGTGGGTAGATCGTGAGAAGGGGGAGTGGCATTGGCTTAGATCGTGTAGGAAGGGGCGGATGTGGGTAGATCTTTGAGAAGGCGGGGGAGTGGAGGATCGTAGAGAAGGGGGGAGTGGAGATCGGTCGAGAATGGGGGGAGTGGTAGATCGATGATAAGGGGGGAGTGGGATAGATCGTTGAGAAGGGGGGGAGTGGTAGATCGTGAAGAAGTAGGGAGTGGGTAGTCGTGAGAAGGGGGGAGTGGGCGTGTAGATCGTGAGACAGGGAGTGGGTTAGGATCGTAGAGAAGGGGGAGTGGGTAGAATATGAGAAAGGGGTAGGGAGGGATAGGGTTATGATCGTATGAGAGGGAGGGTTAGGGAGGGAGGGTAGATGGGTGGGGGTAGGGGGGGCCTTAACAGATTCTCGCACCGGGGCCCTGAGGTTTCTAGTCACGCCCCTGCAAATGCCACTGGCCAACATCATTCCATACTCACCCAATCTGCTACTCTATAAAAATGTAACTTACACCGTCTCGTATCCAACTGTGGGCTGCACTTATCTCAAGTCCGTCGTCCCCAGTCTGTGGCCCTTTATAAAACACCACTTTTTGGCTATATTTATTTAGGTACAAATGTATGTGTGTCATGTATATTGTTGACATCAAGAAACTTTCTAAACTTTTGCAGTTCGTGACAGTGAATAGTTTTTAATTTTACAAGTGCTTTGCTCAATTTCAATGGGTCTGGAAAACTACGAGAAATGCCAGATTAACATTTTCAAAGGAGCGCAGTTTAAAAAGGAATTAATAATATAAAAGATTCCTCCGCTGTGGGTGTTTTTAAAGTACGTTTTCCTGACTCACAGTAACAATTATTGGTTTGAAAAGTCAGAGAATGACATGTTTGATATTTTTAAAATAATTATGTCAGACTGTCATATTA
>VKOC01005704.1:0-14710 GCA_009364415.1 Spea multiplicata
GGGATCTCCAACCTCGGCCCTCCAGCTGCTGCAGGACTACATCTCCCATACTCCTCAGCCAGCCCCTTAGCTGAAGGAGCATTATGGGAGATGTAGTCCTGCAGCAGCTGGAGGGCCGAGTTTGGGGATCCCTGATCTAGAGGGTTGTCTTTAGTGGGGTGCAGGACCCAGGGCTACATGATGTTTTCATGACGTAACATGTAATTACTATCCCTTTATATATACATGCAATAGCACAGGTATATTTGAATACATATGGTATCAATAGTTTGCCCTGTAAACCTTTACCCAGATGCATTTCCAACTTACTTGCATGATTCTACCTCCTTATATCATTTTAGGGCCACTTTTATCATAGGTGGTCTGGAGTACCAAGTTGTCTGCAGTGCCCTTTGCACTTCCAAGCTCACTTCAACACTATGCACTAAGACACACATACACACACTCTAACACTAATACCTCCACACTCTAAAACTATTCACTAACATACACATACACACTCTAACATCCTATACTCGCCCAAAGGCCGTACACTAACTCTAACACTCACACGCTGACTCTAACACCATACACATATACACCCCTTTTATCTTCCCCTCTTGCAGACTCCACTAACCTTTGGCTCACCGTTAACACTCTAACACCATACACACTATAATGCCATATGCTGACTCACACCATACATCAACATGCATCGTATAGCACCATACAGTAACGGACGCAAATACTACCAGCATACACTCATATACACATGCTAACACCATAAACATACACACACACTCAAACCATACATTGACACACAGGCACGCAGATACTAACATCATACACTCACGCAAGGTAATGACAAAAACTCATTCTACCTATCTCTCTCCTGCTCTCACAGCGTTCCCTCCACCTCCCTTTTACTTTCTTGACACACTTCTAGTGCACGGTCACGTAACCAGTATTACCCAGTTACCGGCTGGGGGCAGGACAGGTGGAAACGCGGAACCATGTTTTGCCCTACAAAAAGGACAGCTGTGTATATTTACACACACATATATAATAGCATTGTCACCATGTGAATTGTTGGTTACTATTGGCAGGGTTAAATGCACCATGATAAGACCTTGCTTATAGTCCTTCACAACGGGAATTTGAGCTATCAAGTGCTTGGTGTGCATATGGGTAGTGCTGTGTACAATAGGCAAAGGGGCTGCTGGATAGCGTTGTGTGCGTGAGAGGATACCAGATAGTGTTGAATATGTGTAACACCACTTGTTCCACTGCATCAATCTTGGCTTGTCTTCCCATTACATTAAAAGGGCCCATACTGTCTCCAGATTATCCCCCACCCTAATGTTTCATAAAACATATTTATATTTCTTTTGCCTTTTCTCTAAAGTGTCTATAAAATGAATTCTCTTATTTCCTTTGCTGTATAACTAACATCATTATTGATTATTATAAGCATGATTTTCATTGTTACAAAGAATCATACTACTGCACATTAATGGACTGACTAGAAGCATGCTGCTAGCATAGTAAATGGTGCATTGATCTCAGGCAGCTCTTGACAAGTTAACCCTTACATATTACAGTTTTTATTTACATCATCCACTTCTATGGTATCTTCCAAGTATACAGCACTTTACACCCACTAGTCCTTTACATCCATTGATGACCCAGGATCAAACAGCCAGACAGAAAAGGCTTAGTAGACCCGGTTAAGATACCTCTGCAGAGACTTCAAATGTTACCTACACAAAGTGAGCAAAATGAGTCATCACTTTTTTGTTTCTTTATAATGATGGGTGATTTTAATTCCAACCACAATACATCAACTATACATATTAGGTTATGAAGAAAAGTATCACGACCATGAAACTGCATGTATACAATGATGTCATTGCAAAAGTAATGAGGCCAGTGGGCACGGTATCCATAACTGTCACTTTCCCCAACTGTCTTTCATTTTGAATGCCACCCATGGGACCCACACTCTAATGTCTCTGTGGGGCCAAAGCAACAGCAGAATATATATTTTAGTTTGGAGAACGTAAATTACTTTACTCAATCTGTGACAATGCTTAGTTCTATGTCAGAGGGCTCAGCAAGAAGCAGAGAGGTACAACATACAAGATGGAAGGAGTCAGGACACAAACCATCATCTCCTGGTACTCAAACACGTCCCTGGAGCTTTCCCACCTCTACACAGAAAGGTAGCCCACCCGACAAATGCTCACCCCACCTGAAGAGTCCTCAGAAGCCTCCAGGGGAGCCCAAAAAGGATTCTAAGGTACACGTCTGATTTCAAAGATAAAGGTAGCAAACCAGTAATCAAAAAAACTCTTTGTACATAAACAGGGCCATCTTTAAAATTAAAGGGACCCAGGCCAAGTGCCTGCTTGTGGAGCCTCATTTCTTCCCGAAGTACTCTTATCCAACCATAACCATCTTAGCTTGGACTCTGTCATAATATTGCAGGGAATACTTAATCGACACAGCAGCAGGCACAGGTCGTTGCTATAAAAAATTATGTGGTCATTTTATGTGATTAAACCATCAGAGTAATGAATATAATAACAGATAAGGTTTATGGCCTTAACATGGTAGAGATCACAGTTCCTGTGATGGGGCATCACCTTTGGGAAGCACCTTTTTTAATCATGTAGCAGCCCTTTTCCTCCTCAACAGTGGGCTGTAAATTTGTAATATGTTGATAGATAGATGAAGGGAGGAGGGAAGAATCACCATGGGTGGTGGGTTGCTTGCAGGAGGTAAGAGTGGGCTCTGGGTGGGCAACTGGAGGCTTGCTTACAGCCCCATTCTAATTAATGACAGCCGTGCCATTTAGCAACATAAGTTGCTTTCCTTAACCTCTGTGGAGGAGATCATTTAACCTCATGCATTATTACTTTGCTTTATTAAGCATGGTGAACGTTGCTTGCCTTGGACAGGTTGTGTAGTCACACAAGGTGCTGTGACTCCAGGGTTATCTGTCATAGGGCTTACATAGATTAACCAGGAGTCATTTAACCCCTTAAACCCATTGAAAACAATGCATTTTGAGCCCGTACATGTAAGGGCTTTGTCATTAAGGGGTTAATTTCTCTTGTCATGGTGGTACAAGGAGATACGACGCACACCCATTTATCCATCTTTGGGATTTTGCTTTGCTGCTCTCGGCTAGTTGGCCTTAACCACTCGATTGCATGTTATATCAGGGGAGATCTTTTTATTACAGTGCCATAAGGTTTGTGTCTTTAGGTCGGCTCCAAACAAATGCATATGGAATAAATATTCTGCAGGGCTGCATTAAAATCCTTGATGCCATTGATGCTCATCTGGTTTGTGCATTGGATTCCCCCGAGCTCAGAAATCTCCAGGTCTGATCCGGAGTCTCCTGGTGAAGCGCTGCTTTGCTGGTCTCCAGGGCAGTTCAGCGATGGACATTTAGCCACACCCTCTCCCAATACAATTTAATACTATTGCATGGCTAACCACACCCCTCACAAGGCTAGCCACACCCTCACTTAAAACAGCATCTATCTCTCTGGTCCAGTATCAGTATCAGTATAATTTGTTGCTTTATATAGCACCATCATATTCTGCAGCGTTGTACAATGAATAAACAGGACATACCAAGTAGGGCATAACATAACAATTCGACTTACACAAAGAGAAAGTAAGGAGTGCCCCTTTACATGCAAGAATGTACGAACAGGGACAGGAATGATTGCCCTATAAACTTTGTTACAGAAATATATTTGGCTATATTTGCACCTTCATAAATCATCCTTTACATTTACGAAGTTATTATTTATTTTTGTTGTATTTTGTTTTTGTTCCCGACCATACGTAATTAAGATCGTGTCCATAACCCATAGATCAACCCAACATCCCATTTTCTGTAGGCGGCCGCCCGTAGACTTTTCCTCCCACCGCCCTTTCCTGATTGTTTCGCGCCGTCATCACTGCTCGCCGCTCATTGGCCCCTTTGAAAGTCTACGTGGGCTTTGATTGGGCGGTAGCTGCCAGCTTTTCGCGGCTGGTTTGAAATCGCATCATTCGGAACTGCTATCCCAGCAGAAGGAGTCCATTCTCCGGGGGTAATGTCACTTTGCTGAGATTCTGAATGTGTTAAGCTCTATTTTGTGCTCTCAGGTGGTGTGGATGTTGTGTTAGTTTGTGCAGCGCGTATCTCACATGGTTTATGTGCGGGTTTTTTTGTAATTAATTGCGTTGTATTGTGTGTATGCTGCACATGGCCCGTTGGGTGCTTGTGCATCGTACAAGCCTGAATCTCATATACCTGGCAATAGATTGGAAATCCAGCCTTGTATTCCAGGTCGTAAAGTGTATTGTGTGTATCAATTGCAATTCGATCTATAGCCTTTAATATTTTTAAATGCCTACAGACGTGACAGGGCAAATTCCAGGCCTCAGGTAGCCTATGGTTCCTATAATGTTCTGCTTCTTTGTTATGTTAATACCATACCCCCCTTGATATTCTATGTGGCTGTTACGTTCTATAGACTAGAGTCTCCCATCATCAGGAGCCATTCTCAGTAGGGATGTGGCTGTGGCTATGGCTGCCCAGCTCTTAAAGCCCCTACTTACTCTTGCTGGGTATTTTCTAATAGGGTAGTGAATGGGGATCAGTATGTATAGTCTGCCATGTTGTGTGAAAATCACAAAAGTCCATGACATCCTTAAACCAAAGGACTTCCTTGCTAGCTTTTGGCAGCCATCCATGTAGATGAATCACTAGTTCGTTTGAAAGATCAGCGGCCATGTCAGTATAGAGGGATTTCTTTAAGCAAAGAAGTCTGCGTAAGCTCTGCAGGTGCCGGGTGTCCCACTGCATGTGCCCCCTGATCTAGCGAGAAGGCTTGTGGCACCACTGGATACTTCTCTGGATCCAGTGGGAAAGGGGAAGAGCTTTATTTGAATATGAAAGTACGTGCTGCTCGATGACAGGTGTCAGAATGAGCTGCATTATAGAGAATACTAGACTCCATTAAAATGTGGCAGTATTAGATTATCTAAAATACACAATTTGCCCCATTTAAATATTTAAAGATCATTTATGAAAACTACTAATGTCCAGGCTTTTATTTTTTCTTACGATGCACCCCTTGCTCCGGGTAATGTACTTATTTGTGCAAGTTATGTTTTTTTTTTTTTTACTTGGTTGTCCAAACAAAAAAGGACCATTGTAGCATTAATCCCCATCTATTTAATACGCATGCAGTTTTTAACTTGCTCACATGGTTAAGCTAAGACTACATAATTCCTTCCCTAGCTGGCGACCTAGTCTGTCTGGAACGGGTATGGTTACTAATTCTTCCGCACTCCCTATTCAAGCTCCTGGTTACAACCGAATAACAGGCCACTTAATTTCCTATACCGGTGATCAGAAAGATTTGGAGCTCCTTACTTTATGGTCCAAAGGTTGTTAGACTGGGTTCATAGTGAATCAATAGGTTCACTAATCATTGGAACCTGCTAGGAAATAACATGTCGGTATAACAGAGTCAAAAATCAAAGTCAGTTAAGGTTACGCTCAGACGTCACATTAGGGCTGCAGTATACATTCCGCATAAGGCCCCCTGTTGTTTATTGTAACGAGACCCCACACGCGTATGCACCAGATATTTCTGTGTAACAGGAAGAGCCTCGCAGATTTCATAGAAGTCCTTGTGTTTGGTTCAAGTACACTTTCGCACCTGGAATACTTGTTTCATTCTTTTTTTTATTTATTTTTATTGTGAATTGTTCTGCCACTTTAAGTGTACACATTTTTTAACCCTTTTTTTTCACTCTAGGTACATACCAAAGTATCCACAATCATGGATGAGTATGCTAAAATAGAAAAAATTGGAGAAGGTAAGTGTGTGTCTTTGGCTTGAGTGGTATAAAAAAAAATACCTTTTATGTCTGCTAAGCTTAGAATTTGTAGGAAACAAAACGATCTTATGTGGAATGTACCAAGAAGAAAAAATCAATAAATGTTATATATTGAGAGAGAAACCATTGCACTGTTTGCTGTGAGAGAATTCTAAGCTCGGTGTTTTCTTTTTGTTTTGTCGTTTCCCCCCCACACACACACACACATTTGAAAAACTTGATTCTGACTTCAAGCAAACATTACTTGTTACTGCCATCTTTGAGGCTTTGATTTGGCTATATTCTAAATCTTCCTGTTTGTACCTGTTTTTTTGTTTCCAGGCACCTATGGCGTAGTGTATAAAGGTCGGCATAAAGCTACAGGTCAGGTTGTTGCCATGAAGAAAATTCGACTGGAGAATGAAGAGGAAGGTGTGCCAAGCACAGCAATCAGAGAAATTTCCCTTCTAAAAGAGCTTCAACACCCAAATATAGTGTGGTATGTATAGGCGGCAGACTCTGCAGACTTCTTTTCCCCCTTGGTCATACCTTTTCTGCGTGTCTGTGTGTGTCCTTGTTGCCTTTTATGCAAGGTGACTGCTGATGCACAACTGTATGGCCATATTGGTTGAGGATTGCATCTTTTGTCTCATTCCTAGTATTGACAAAATACTTCATAAAAATTCCTTCATATGTAGTATAAACAACCTGCCACAATTACCGTATTGGCTCAGTTTGGTGCTATTTTAAAGAAAAAATACACAGTGGAATGGTAAAACAGTATTTTTACCTAATACACAGGAATCTGTGTATTAACGTTTTTGTTATCTATTATGCAGTTATTCAGCATAGGTTATATAGAAACAGATTTGGAAAACCAATAGCCATGTTAAGGTCCCCCCTTGATTCATAATGCACCTTACTTATAGATATTCCCCTCTGCCCCCATCCTCGGCTGGCAGAGAGGAGGATCCAGGTACCCTGCAGCGCTGCGGGGGGATCTGGATGCTTACACGCAGCAGGGCTAAATGAAACAAGTAAAAAACCTGCCTGGAACTGCATGTCCCGGGTGTCGGGCGACACAAATTGTGCATCCCTGCGCTAAACCCAGATTATAGGCCACACCCTCACTTTAAAGACTTAAAGTGTGTGTGGGTCGGGGGGGGGTACGGCCTATATTCGGGCAAATACGGTAATTGCCTTACTCTTTAGAAAAGTGAAAATATTTTACTGATGATTCTTATACCATCTAACTGGAGTGAAAATGAACTACAATTTATAACAGGAATTCTCCTGGCTTATGAAATACTACTAGGTCTAGGTTTGGGTATAATTATCTTCTATTTACGCAGGCTATGTCAAAATAAAAACATGGCTCCTTAGTTAAACAATCTATTTTCATTTATTCTCCTTCACAGCCTGCTAGATGTCTTAATGCAAGATTCCAGACTGTACCTCATTTTCGAGTTTCTTTCCATGGATCTTAAGAAGTATTTGGATTCAATCCCCAGTGGGCAGTATCTTGATGCAATGCTTGTAAAGGTAAGGATGGTCACTAGAAAGGGTAACTTTAGTCCTATGGGAATTCTACAACAACCATACAATTTCACCTTTTTTTTTTTTTTCTGCAGAGTTACTTGTACCAGATTTTACAAGGTATCGTATTTTGCCACGCAAGAAGAGTTTTACACAGAGATCTGAAGCCCCAAAATTTGTTAATAGACAGTAAAGGAGTAATCAAACTGGCAGATTTTGGCCTGGCTCGAGCCTTCGGGATCCCTGTCCGCGTGTACACACACGAGGTAAACATGGTGGCTTGCATTTGAGCTGACCTGTAATGTCAAAAGCATCACATGGGGGGGGGGAGAAACCTTGTTTAAATGTATGGCTTTGTGCTCTAGGATACAAGAAGTGACATAAATCTTACATTATTTTTGTTAATGTGCTCAAAGAACTGAATGTATGCAACTACCATTCTTTGCAGCTAAACCAGTTAGCAAAAAGTATAAAATAAATTAATAATTAATATTATTGCTGTAGGTTGTGACACTATGGTACAGGGCACCAGAAGTGCTCCTGGGATCCGTGCGATATTCCACTCCCGTTGACGTGTGGAGCATAGGCACTATATTTGCAGAGATTGCCACGAAGAAGCCACTCTTTCACGGAGACTCTGAAATCGACCAGCTCTTCAGAATATTCAGGTTTGCATGATGGGATATAACTGTGTGCCAAATTCTGGAGCCTGGTCTTCGTTTTCTGATTAGGGTTCTGTCCGGCGTAAGCTAGCAGATATACCAGCAACTAACTTTGTGAACCGTTCCTTCATCTGCACTCACATTCAATGTATATACTGCATTAAATACTTAACTGTTAATAGAACCAAATGTCTGTCTGTATATTTCTGTTTTACTAGTAGTTTTTTTTTTTTATAGTTTTATTTGAGTCGTCTTTTTAATTTTGTCTTCATCTGTACATATTTTAGAGCCCTCGGGACACCCAATAACGAAGTTTGGCCAGAGGTTGAATCTTTGCAAGACTACAAAAATACATTTCCAAAATGGAAAGGAGGAAACTTGGCAGCTAGTGTGAAAAACATTGATAAAGACGGACTTGACTTGCTATCTGTGAGTAGAGGCAGACGGTCTGATATCTAGAACATATTTAGGCCTGTCCAATATCTACTTCAGTATTAGGTTTATTCATGACGGCAAAATGAGTTTTTCTGTTGAACCCAACCAATTCCAATTAGTCAGTGAATGAATGAAAGAATGTTTTACAAAAACTGCCACAATTTATTCTTAGACTGGCTGTTTTCTATTTTTCCACTAGTCTTTAGCTACCCCATTAATAGCCATGTGTACAGGGGGCAAGTGTTTGTGTCAAACAGCTTGTGTTCTTTTGAAAGAAAAATGGTATCAAGAAATACTGAAATTATTAAAGTATATCACTCTGCGACTTTAAAAGGCTAATGGGAATTTGGTTGCCTTAGTAGTTGAGTGCTTTCCACAGACAAGCTTGAGTAGGACGTGTACAATATGGGTAGCTGCTGCGTACCCTTTAAGAGGGATTTGGGGTACACTTTGACATTGCAGATGGAATTAGCTACATTTTCTGTGCTTCTGCAAGGTGTATCCATGCAGGTCTAAACCCTTACCTCTGCTGATGGGTCTGGGTTATCTGTTGGGTTGGTGCAGATTCTCATCTATAACCTATCTGTTGTAGTAAATTAAGCCATAACACAATGTGATAGGCACACTTGCAGCATTTCACATAGAAACAGAAAATTGAAACACCCCCAGTACCAATATTGTAGATCTCTGTAGCAATGAGAATTTTTTTTTTTTGCCCCCCCCCCCCCTTTATGATAAAGCACTCTTGAAAAATATTTGTAACTTTAATCTTAATGCTATTTGTATTTTGATTGACAGAAAATGCTCATATACGATCCGGCAAAGAGGATTTCTGCCAGGAAAGCACTGCTACATCCGTACTTTGAGGACTTGGACAAATCTAGCCTTCCAGCCAATCAAATTAAGAACTAACTCGTACCCTCCAATCAGGGCTCACGCCGGACAATGCAGACTTACTGATGTGATTCACCTTTTTGTTTTTTCCTTTTTTTTGTATGTTTGTCAATTTTGTCTGTTTTTCTTGTGCTGGAAACATTTCAGCATTGTAAGAGTACTTAAATGTATGCACAATATCTGTAAATATTTACTCATTGGGGCTGTGTAAAATACATTTGAAAACTCACTGAAGAGACATTTCATTTTCAATAAATAAAGCTTTAAATACAATGCTTTGCTTCAGGACCCCCTGACTCGGTCTATGGAGAAAGCGGCTGAGCGTTGCCGTAGAGAATCCCTCGTTTTTCTTTCGGCAGGGAAAGTCGCCCAAACATTACAAACTTATTCAAAGCTAAATGACTTTACTGCACGCAGTGTTGTGTTGAAATGGGCATATAAAACTCTAAATGCGCAATCTATATAAGAGTTTCTCTCGCCTCAGGTGCATTAATAGCAATTACCGCTTCTAACTTTAATCCGTGCCGTGAAAAGTTAGAGGGGCCAAGTTACAGTTGGGTGGAGGCTTGGGCTGAATTTCCAGACTCCTATAGATGGGCTTGGTCAGCTATAACAAAAATCATTTCACAACTCAACAATCGGAGATGGGCATTCAACCAAATACCTGATGTGCTTACGGCACAAGTGACAAACCTGATGGACACACACAAGGGCACAACTTGCATCTCTCCAAAAGGACACAACTCACAGCACCGGGAATCGCACAGGCTCATGGCTCTCCCTCTTTTCAGCTTTCGTATGATTAATATTTCTAACTATAAATTTCCAGAACTATGACCATGGAAAACAGGAGAAAAAAAAAAGATGTTGGTAGTTTTTAATCAATGATTTTGCTTATGCAGAAAGTTTCTAGTCCCATGTGCATTCCCCAAAATACGCTGCCTATAAAGAGTAATCGGATACAGAAAGGATCAAGTCATGGTATAAACCTGCGTACACAGAGACTTGCTCAGTTGAGAATAAGCAGGGATAGTCTGCCTGACTTACCTAATACCTGATTGTGAGAATGACTACTGATTATATTACTGGGGAAAAATCACCAGTTTACCAGATTAGTCCCACCAACATGGGCAAGCTAGAATCTAAATGGGGGCCAAATTAACTTCGTACGAGAACAACCTCTGCTGGGCTTTCTATCCTTTCAAGGCACAAGTGAGCGAGGATGTCTGGGCTGGGCTTGCCTGGACATAAAGTTTTTCTCAAGTGTGCCCTTACCCATTTCCAAGGGGAGTCTGGGATAATAATCCATCACTGACTGTGGTTGGGCATAAAAATGGCTTATTTGCCAAAAAAAATTCATTGTAAGAATAAAAAACAAGCAGCATTATTCCCTTAATGAGAAAAAAGTACATTCTTAACTGGCTGACAATAGATGTCTCTCTTTCCCTGGATGATGTATACAAACTGTAATTGCAGAACTAATCAAAATTCAAGTTAAAAAAAACATTTTATGATAATGTGTTACGTTGTTTGTATAAATTATTTAAAATGCGTTAACTGCCTGCGCAGTCAATGAAAAGTCTATAAAACACGAGTAATTTAAAATAATATGTTGTAGCATACTGCTTTCAGGTAGATAATTACACCCCCAGCAGCCCTCCTCCTTCCTTACATCTGTGTTTTAAAAAAAACCCAGCTTCATAATCAAGGTTTTTAACTGTTGCCATAGAAACTGAATTTTCCTGCTGCATCCGTACACCACAGGACTTAAACTGCATTTGCGTCCCAGGACGGCACAGACTCCAACTTTACATCGGAGCCGGGATAAATGAAATATTATAGATTCCTAATATGCTGACAATGTTGGAAATATTTTCTTAGGAAGCAATATTTGGTAAAGTATTCTCGTTAACTACAAGGTCTAAGGACATTCGCGTAGACAAAATGTATGGGTTTTAATCCTAAAATGTAAATGGTAGAGATCAATTAAACATTTTCTTTTTCAGTGATGGCTTGTTTTGTGCTTCAAGAACAAGAAACGGAGAACAATTCTACCATTTAATTGAAGATGATTTCACTTTGAATGTTGATTAGCAGCCCTTGAAATCTGTGCAGAGGCAGTAACCAAGCGGAGCATGTCCAAAAACGGCAGGCTTGTCATTAAAAGCAACGCATTGTTCTGCCATCACGGGACCCATAAAAAACTTTAGGGACCTTACGAATAAATGAACGTTTTCGGGGTCACGCGTTTGATTGATGACTTTTCAGGTTAATGGGACAGCCTAGTGTCTCATACAGCCCCACTAATGATAAATGTACGGTATAGTTTGTACTGACAAACTGGGTTCACCCCAATGTTGATTGCGCAACCCCTGTTGGCTTTATCTCATTCCATAAAGCCAACAGGGGTTGCGCAATCAACATTGGAGTGAACCCAGTTTGCCAGTTTGTCAGTACAAACCCCCCCCCCTTGTTCCACCTATTATATAAAGGCTAAAGATAAAAGCATTAACTTGTATACCAGCGTTCTGAGCCTCCAGACTAAGCATTATGTCAGTGAAATCACCTTCAAATCAAGGTCACCGAGCAATTTCAAATGATGGATATTTATTATTCAGAGGACATTGAACTGTGAATCAGGGTTATATACAAAGTACATATAAATCAAAGAGTATTTTTAGACCCAGTCATTAATAGCAATATTATATCTGAATATACCATCAATCTGTCTAATGCAATCCTAATCCAATACTAAATATCTTTGTTCAGGTGCCATTTAGTTTTGGGGGGGGGAAACAGTATGAGAGCAGCCTTATTGTAAAAAACACAATGCTACCAGACATCATACTGCTTAACACAGACGTTCCATGACTCGAACAAGAATGCTTATGTCACAGCGCAGTGTTTCATGTGCCTAAGAGTTTCCCATTCATATTTAAATGAATATTTGCTAAAGTGACGCTGTACTTTTTAATGCTAAATAATCCTTTCAAGTGATGATCTTTATGATACGTCTATGCAACTGATTTACGATATGCAAGAAGACACCCGGTCATTTCATTTGCGTTCCTAGTACTGTAGTAACATGTCAGGATATATTCATTTCTTGTGTATTGTTCTGCCTACTAAACCATATTCCATTATTCATTGAGCTATCACGATTCATCTCAATGATGAATAACAACAATAAAGATGGCACAGACAGGATGTTTGGGCCAAAGATGGCGCAGGCAGGCTGTTTAGGGCAAAGATAGTACAGGCAGGCTGGCTATTAAACGCTTGCCCAGGGTCCAATTAATGGTTCTTAGTGGTTCATACTATTATCAAGTATGTTTGGAGAAACCACTCCTGCTGTAGCAGAAATAAACCACTTGGTTGTACAGACCAAAGGTGCCAGCCCTTACCAATTTGTAAAATGCCTTGTAGATCTTGGTACATGGCAGTAAAATGACATTCCATCTAAAATGTGAGGCTACACAGCCTGTATCCTGGCCTAGGGTGATGAAGCCCCCCGATGTCCCGCTGCTCAATGTGCCGGTTACTGGGAAGATCTTTAATCTCCCAAACCTGCCTATTTACTCTATAGAGGCTTTGCTGACTCAGCACAGTCTCCGTAGATTGCATTAGAAGTCAATGGAGTCTATCGAATACACAGCATGCCGGGCAGGTCTTTTAACAAAAGTAAGACGCCTACTGCGAATGGGGCAGCTAGGGGCTAAATACATTAAGGAGGCTACATGTTATCAAACACCTGTTGATAGTTTTTTGTGGGGGGGTTGGATGAAATGAAGTCTTTGTGTATATTTCTAATTGTTGCCACAAGATGTCAGTATAGTGTGTATGGGAAACTAGCATTCCACTAAACTGAACCTTGCCAGATAAGAAGTAAGACTTTCTTAATCTTATTAAGTCCTTAATACATTTATAATAAATATAATTTATTGCACAATACATTTCTGGAAACCACTAAAGTGTCATTTCACTTTGAAAAATACCAAATTTAATATCTTCATATCACCGGAATGTTTCATGAAATTAATCCGGTTGGCAAATATAGGCCACTGTGCGAGGTCAAGCCCCCAGATAAGGAACAAAGCCTAAATAAGTTGACCAAATATAGAAAAATTAAATAAGAAGGGTGGTTGCAGAGGAGTTGGTGTTCAAGCTCCCTGATATCCACATTCCACATGCCAGCTTACCATTTCAGGAGTACAAACCAAGGCGCTAGTGTTGTTTTGATAATAGACCCCGTTGATTTTATAGCTCCCTGGGCTGATTAGGGAAAATTATCCCCACTGCCCGCAAAAGACCGCAAAAGCTTGCAGCTTCAGGGGCAGCAAGACAATGTCCTCAAAAAAACTGGGACTATTGGTAGGGATTCATTGCGGAGGGCAATAACTGATGAGATTCCTCTGCATAATGGCCAAGCTGGACCTTCATGGAAAATGTTCAGCTGTGGAGTTTTTTTTAAGAATAAACTGGATTGTTGCATAGTACGCATCATAACTTCCAAGTTGTTGATCCAGGGATTAATCTGATTTATCATGAAGTCGTCGTTTTTCTTGTTCAAATTTACATCTCTGTAAAAGAGTATTTTACCTTCAAGGCATATGGTGGATAGGCTGAACTTGATAAACCTGAGTCTTTATGCTACCTTTTTCTGTAACTATATGTGATTAGGCTGCAAATTCCCATTTCTGTCTCTATATCGGGAGGCTAGAATTATAAACATGAAAACATAGCTATCTAGATTACCTTTTGGTTTGTGTAATGTGTAGAACGGACCTGCTTGCTTTAATGATAAAGTCCTTGTGTGTGTGTAATAAACTTAAAAGATCTTTTGTTACCCTTGCTGGCTCTCTTATTGCCCGAAGGCAGGGTTCTGGGGTCCGACAGAGCGGCTTTGGATAATTTTATTAAGATCACACCAGTGGAGACCGCAGAGGTTGGTCCACTCCACGGCCATCTCCAAAAAGGAAATGGAAAGACACAGCGCCTAATTTTGTCTGAAGGACCCACAATTTTTAGTTACCGACTAGCTGCAATGTATGAATAAAATCAGCAAAATAAAGTTGCTGAGAGCAGCTAGCCCTTTTTCCTCCGCGAGTTCATCTGAGGCACTCTGAATGCTATTATCAGAAGCAGCACACAGTACAGATTAACTGAGTTATTTGTGATGTGTTGTGAAAATAATTGCATTCTCATTGGGTTTGAGAGTACCGCAGAGTTGCTGTAGAAATGCAGATCTCTGTTTATATGAGATGCACTAGTCTCCGCTTTGCTCAGGTTGATAGGAGTTGCTCTTTGATCAT
>VKOC01005706.1:0-31004 GCA_009364415.1 Spea multiplicata
CGTGTGCGAATTCTGGTGACTAACGAGGTTTGTTTTTTTGTTAAAACCTTTGCCGCACTCCGCACACTCGTATTGTTTCTTCGCGCTGTGAAGCTTGAGGTGCCGGTAGAGGTTTGAGCTCCGGTTAAATCGTTTCCCGCATTTCGAACAGGAATAGGGCTTCTCCCCGGTGTGAGTTCTGAGATGCTGGACGAGGTCCCTGTTCTTTGTAAAAGATTTCCCGCACTCGGAACAGCGATGGGGCTTCTTCTGGGGGTGAATTCTGCGGTGCTGCACCAGGCACGAGTCGCTTTTAAAACGTTCTCCGCACTGGGAACAGAAGTACGGCTTCTCCTGGGTGTGAATATCGAGATGCCGCACAAGATGCAGGTACCTCGTGAAACATTTTCCGCACTCAGAGCAGGAATAAGACATCTCCTGGCTGTGAGTTCTGAGATGATGGGCAAGGTGTGAGTTATTGCTAAAACTTTTCCCGCGCTTAGAACAGAAAAAAGGAGTGTGAATTCTTAGATGTCTAACAAGGGGTGCATTCCTGTTAAAACGTTTCCCGCACTTGCGGCAAGAATAAGGTTTCTCGTCTGTGTGAATACGCTGATCCCTAACATGCTGAGAGTTAGAACTTTTCTCACAGCCCAGAGAGGAGACCGCTGATCTATTATGGACGGTCTGATGTTGAAGAAGATCAGAGTCACTGGTAAACCGTTCCTGACACTCGGGGCAGCTATATGTACCCTCATCGGGGGGTGTTTCACACTGAAAATGTGTGTTACTGGTTTGGGTTTTATCAGTAGAAGTAGATCCCTTGTGTTCGGTTGGGATCCAATAATCTTCATTGGAAGCGAATTCCTCCTTTACGTGGACAGACGTATTATCCCCCCCGTCGTGCTCTGTGTGTGTATCGGGGGCTGAGACATTTCCGTCTTCATCTGAGGGGGATCCGTCCTCATTACGAGTCGATGTGAGCTCTGTCTGTGGAGACTCCGCCGGGTCACAAATGTCTGTCTCTTCACATGAGGCGGATTCCTCCTTAATAAAATGAGACGTCTTACAGTCCAGCGGAGAATCAGGGGCCCGATCTCTGACCTCGGATGCGTCTGTCGGAGAGAAATCATCAAATTACGTGAAGCGGCCGCTTTCCCAAACAACTAGATTTCAGATCGCAGGGATTAAACCTCTTACCCGGGGAGCCGCGGGGCTGGTGGGTCTCCATCATCACGTCCCTGTAAAGCTCCTTGTGTCCTTCTAAATACTCCCACTCCTCCATGGAGAAATAGACGGTGACATCATCACACCTTACAGGAACCTGAGACACACAATGAGCCGTCACCATCCAGACACACGCCTCGGTGTTACTGTATAACGTCCCGTTCCCAGCAGCGCTCACCTCTCCGGTCAGCAGGGACATCATCTTGTTGGTCAGTTCCAGGATCTTCTGCTTGCTGTTCCTGTCGTGGGTCAGTGAGTGAGTTGGAGTCAGCGGACTGGGGCTCAGGGTCCCGGGGGGTCCGTCTGACAGATGGGAACTCCTACGATGTGTCACATACTCCTCACGCTTTTTCGCAACGATATAGTCCTACAGAACAATAATGATGATGTCGGTGGTGAAGTGGTTCCTCCGCCCACTCTATAAGCCAAATACATCTACCAACCATCTTCTAGACCAATCACATGTGGACTGGGCCCCCTATAACATGTCTCCTCTGCCTATTGATTATGTTGATTGGATTTTTGGAGATATCTTCCTTGAACATCATATTTCCCAACATAATAAAATGTTACTTATGGACCAACCTAGGAGGACCACCTCAGCCTATCGACCAAGCAAGGGCTGCGCTTAAATAGTCTACCAAATGGGTGATGGGCTAGTTCTGCGAACGCTGCCGGTGAATAATGGCATCACTTCTTCACCTCTCCTGTCAGCAGGTAGACAATCTCCATGGTGATCTCCAATATCTCCTCAGCCACCCCGATCCTGTCCTTGTTCCTCCCAGCTGAGTCTGCCAGGGTCCCTGAGACACGGCTCTGATCCTCGTGGGCGGGGCTGAACTTGGTGAATCCGGCCCATTTCTGCCATTAGATACATATACTGTGTTTAAAAAAAGACCAATAAGTCTACAGCGTGACCTGGGCGACCCCTGAAGATGATTGGCTTATTTAGAAGGATATTTAGCATTTCGTGAAGGGTACGTAATTTGCACAAAAAAAAGGTGGAGTTATTCAGCGCTAAGACAGATCTGCCCCCGGCGGCCCATCTAGCCTGCAGAGACTCAAGCCTATCCCATCCATGTTTAATACCCCAACAAAAGGCTCCTGAGTCTGAGACTAAGACCGATTAAGGTTTGACTTTTAGAGGCTGATGGCACTGGGCCAGACATCACCTACCATCCCTTGCTGCTTTGACCACTGACCCCTGCTGCCCTCTGACGGGAGCGGATCCCGCTGGGGCTTCCTGGCCGGCTGGCCCCTGTCGCCTTCCTGCCGGGGGGAGAATATGGTGGGTATCGAGTCCTTCTTCATGATCCTCTTTTGGACGGCCTGGATGGTATAGCAGTCGTCGGCGAAGTGCTGGGAGCAGATGCGGAAAAGGTCGCTGCGCTTCCCGTCATAGACCCGCCGGGCGAAGTCGTCGAGGTCCCCGAAGCTCTGGCCGGCCTCCTCCATCTGCTGCAGCCACCTTTTGATGACGTCCAGGTTTTTGGGGAAGACGTGCAGCGTCACGTCCCGACATTCCACCTTCTTTCCGGAGTAGTACTTGCAGTTGTTGACGATGCAGTTGGGCATGTTCCTGGCTTCCCTAAAATAACCATAAAAAAACTCCCATGAGCCTCAGCCTGCCAGAGAGCAAGAAGCTCCTCCTACCCCCGGTGTGTGTAACCTGTGTGGACTACTACTCCTCACGCACTTTAGAGTACTGCCAAGTGTCTCATATCATAGCCCTGTACCCACTACCTCTGGTCCACCCCAGGGTGTCCCAACCCTGTAGTGACTACCTTTGGGCTCCCACAGAGATCCTGGCCTGGTACCCACTACCTCTGGGTGGTGTAATTACTGAAGTCTCTTCCTGACAATGATCTGCACTTCACATGCACAGAAATGGCCGGAGTGATTCAACTATTGGCGGATGTGATGTCACAGGAAGTGAGTGCACAGGGCAGTCATCCTTGTTTCAGGAAAGTCCCCCTCACACCTCTGCCGGGAGTCCTGGCACAGCAGAGAAACCCCACGGGAAGGATGGCCCGTATTATTATTATTATTAATACAACTCCAGCCATGCACAACCACACCTGGCTGGCTCAGAGTGATGAGAGTTGGCTCCTTTAATGCATGGATATTACAGTGCCCCGCCCACTCTGTTCTCAGAGCAGCCAATCACTGGCAGGAAAGCACTGGATGTGATTGGTGGATTGATTTGCGCTCGTCCCGCAGGGGGTGTTTTCAGTCAGTTACCCCGGCCACAGAGGAGACGGTGGCCGCCAACCATAAATTTATGTAAGGGTTAATCCCGAGGGCCGCATCGGCCATCTTTCTCCACACAATCTGGAACTTTCCGGGGAGGCCACCCGGAGGTCTCCTTTTGAGGGAGCAGCTTCATGTAGGGGCGTGGCTAGCACCAGTGAGCTGTTATTGGATGGAATAAGAAAAAGTGGGTGTGGCTACATGCTGGAGAGTTCCCAGGTATGCGTATCATTGGCTGCTCTGTGTAAAGTGCTGCCCCCTGCAGTGTGTGGGGCGGATAAAGTAATGGAGGGGAAGAGTTACCCCATTTTACCCCCACACTCTGCAGGGGGCAACACTTTACCAGCAGCGTTCAGCAACGCGTAACACTCGGCCCGGAAAACATGGCTGACGCGGCCTATTGCCCCTCAGAACCACGGAACAAACCACTTGAGGTGGTGGGGGAAGTCTGTTCCAGTCGGAAACACAGACCCGTTGGGTCACGTCACACGCGGAACCATAATTTGCGAATTTCCTGGCCGTTTCCTTCTCCTTCTGGTTCCCCCAAAGTGACCCAAAGAGGCGCAGCAGCAGTAGAGTACCGGGTCTGGGTGGGCAGGCAGACACTGGCGTATCATAGCTACATACAGCCCCGTGGAGCAGGACTGGATTTCCCCAATATTATATATTATAATGCCTGCTTTAGTCACCAATATTTATCAACGGAGAATAATAGACGACACGATAGAAAGAATAATAAAGATGGACTCAAATGGCGGCTTTGGCATCGATGGGCGGCAGTATTCATTCTCACATTCATTCGCTCTCTCTCCTTGTCATCATACAGTAACACACGCCATCATGATACAGTTACACACGCCATCATGATACAGTTACACATGCCAACATCATACACTCATGCACACACATGCTAACACCATACACTGATACACACTCGTGCTAATGCCATACTGTAGCATACACACCATACACGCTAGCACCACATACATGCACACACTGGCTTCATGCTAACCCCATGGACACATACACAAAGAATCTGGCAATACACACACTGACACTACATTATACACACACTCACAGACTGACTCCAACACTATACACACACACACACACTGACACTACATTATACACACTCACAGACTGACTCCAACACTATACACACACGCACACACTGACACTACATTATACACACACTCACAGACTGACTCACACATACACTGACATTACAGCATACACACTCACTCACTCACACACCGACTCCAGCACCACACACACTCACAGACTGACTCCAACACTACACTGAACACTATACACTGACATTACAGCATACACACTCACTCACACACACCGACTCCAGCACCATACACGCACACTGACACTACAGCACACTCACTCACCGACTCAAATACTATACACTGACATTACATTATACACACTGACACTCGGTATTCTCACACTCACTCACACTCTATCCCCTCCCCTGGCGCAACTACAACTCCTACAATCCTCAGCACCCCATTACAATCCACACATCGCCAGCTTCTGCCTCACAATACACACAAGGACTACAACTCCCATCACACTCTTGTCTCCTTTCACATAAATCAAATTACAAATCCTATCATCCAGATTCCCCTCGGCCTGCCTCCCATCATGCACTGGGCTCTGACAGCAATTAAAGGGCAACCAATCACGAACTAAAGATCCCAACTCCCACTATCCGTGGAGCCGGGCTGAGAGACAACTCCCATCATCCCTATCTCCGCTTGGACTTAAAACCAAAACCGCAACAATGACTACAAACCGGTAATCCTCAGAGGAGAGCGTCCGGTCTGCAGCTTCTCCATGCACAGGAAGTACTGCAGGGGATTGGAACGCAAATGGACCGCTAAACCGGAAGTCACATGGAACGCAGAACCGGAAGTAACGTTTAACACTAATGCTTATAGAAATGCAGGCTGGTAAAACTAATGGGACCCTCTAACTCACTTCCGGTGTATAGGGTGGAGCTCCAGGAGCTGACACTCTCCCTGTAACCCCTGGCAGGTCTGTGTGCAGGTAAATGCTGGGGGTTCTGGTTATACTCAGCTCTGTAACCATACTCAGTACTGATCTCCGGTGTGGTCGCTTTCTCCTTGATTTCTCCGCTTCCCTCGTTCCGGGGCAGGATATCGCGGCCGGAGCTCCAACTGAGGTCTCTGTTTTCTTCCAGTTAGACCCGGACAGTCCCGGAGGCAGCTGCCGAGGGCCCTGATCTGGTCGAGGGGCCAATGCTCCTTCCTCAGTAACCCGGAAGCTGATAGGTGAGTGTCTGTCACGGAGGAGAGCGTCCTATACAGTGACCCTGTGCCGGGTGATGTGACGGCTGCTGCGCTCTCTTTGGGGGTTTTCTTTTTGCCGTCGCGTTATTAGAATTTGTGGTACAGGGAGGCGTCTGAGGGCCAAACGCGGTGATCCAGGAAAGATTCCGGTTTAGGACTGAACATGGACAAGGATCCGGTGGCTGAGAAGATCTTGAGCCTCACCCTGGAGATCATCTCCCTGCTGAGCGGAGAGGTGAGGGGCCGGTGTCTCTGGGGCCAGAACATGGATGTCGTTATGTCCACAAACTGCAGCTCAGATGTTTCTTTGCTCATCGATATTTCAATATCTTTCCCGATATACAGGATTATATGATTGTGAGGAAGCCCAGTGACTGCGTCCCACCCAGCGACAGCCCCCGTGTGTCAGACGGACCCCCCGGGACCCGGAGCCCCAGCCCGGTGCCTCCACCTCACTCGCTGACCCACGAGAGGAACCGCGAGCAGAAGATCCTGGAACTGACCAACAAGATGATGTCCCTGCTGACCGGAGAGGTGAGCGCTGCTGGGAACGGGACGTTATACAGTAACACCGAGGCGTGTGTCTGGATGGTGACGGCTCATTGTGTGTCTCAGGTTCCTGTAAGGTGTGATGATGTCACCGTCTATTTCTCCATGGAGGAGTGGGAGTATTTAGAAGGACACAAGGAGCTTTACAGGGACGTGATGATGGAGACCCACCAGCCCCGCGGCTCTCCGGGTAAGAGGTTTAATCCCTGCGGTCTGTGTGTAGATATTAAGGCAGCTTCACTGTAACAAATAACATGTAAAATGTGAGGTCCGTATAATAAATACTCGGCAATAAGGCAGCCGCGAGAGATCTGAAATCTACTTGTTTGGGAAAGCGGCCGCTTCACTTAATTTGATGATTTCTCTCCGACAGACGCATCCGAGGTCAGAGATCGAGCCCCTAATTCTCCGCTGGACTGTAAGACGTCTCATTTTATTAAGGAGGAATCCGCCTCATGTGAAGAGACAGACATTTGTGACCCGGCGGAGTCTCCACAGACAGAGCTCACATCGACTCGTAATGAGGACGGATCCCCCTCAGATGAAGACGGAAATGTCTCGGCCCCCGATACACACACAGAGCACGACGGGGGGGATAATACGTCTGTCCACGTAAAGGAGGAATCCGCCTCCAATGAAGATTATTGGATCCCAACCGAACACAAGGGATCTACTTCTACTGATAAAACCCAAACCAGTAACACACATTTTCAGTGTGAAACACCCCCCGATGAGGGTACATATAGCTGCCCCGAGTGTCAGGAACGGTTTACCAGTGACTCTGATCTTCAACATCAGACCATCCATAATAGATCGGCGGTCTCCTCTCTGGGCTGTGAGAAAAGTTCTTGTTCTAAATCCAAGCGCGTTAGGCGACGTCGTATTCACACCGGGGAGAAGCCTTATTCTTGCTCCGAGTGTGGGAAACAATTTAACAGGAACTTGCAGCTTCTTGAACATCTCAGGACTCACACGGGTGATAAGCCTTTTTCCTGTCCTGAGTGTGGGAAATGTTTTAATAGAAACTTACATGTTGTGGAACACCTGAGAACTCACACGGGGGAGAAGCCATATGCATGCTCTGAGTGCGGTGGTTGTTTTATCAGTAAAGCAAGCCTTTCTGTGCATCTCAGAACTCACACCGGGGCGAATCCTTTTTCCTGTTCCGAGTGCGGGAAAAGTTTTACCAGTAACTGGCACCTTATTCAACATACCAGAACCCACACCGGGGAGAAGCCTTTCTCGTGTTGCGAGTGCGGCAAATATTTTAACACTAACTCAAACCTCGTCAAACATCACAGAATTCACACCGGCGAGAGGCCGTTTTTGTGCGATGAGTGCGGGAAATGCTTCTCGCAAAAGATAGAGTTGGTAGTCCACCAGCGGACTCACACGGGTGAGAAGCCATTTCCTTGCTCAGAGTGCGGGAAGAGCTTCAAACAAAAGATCGGGTTAGTAGTCCACCAGCGGACCCACACAGGAGAGAAACCGTTTCCGTGTTCCGTGTGCGGGAAATGCTTCACCTGTCACTCGCACCTTGTTCAGCATCTCCGACTGCACGGCCGGGAGAAGCCATAAAGTGTTGGGACTGTGCCAAATGTTTTAACGTTAAAGGGAATTTTAGTAAGCGCCAGCGTGCACACGGGTTAGACACGTGAAAGAATTGTGGGCAACAGGTCAGGGGCTTGATAATATATATTCCTTTATTGCTTAGCACCAAAGGACACATTTACAAAGCTGCTGCAGCATATAGAGTTAACAGTATATTTAGCAGCAACCTGTCCTTCATCCACCAATCGGCGATCGCCCCTGGTCATAAATCATTTGATCCCCCCCAACAGTCCTCTTGGTTTGCGGCTCCCGGGAACCGATAAGAGCCAGGTTTATGTTACTATTAGTGGTAGGGAGCTTCTTGGTTTTTCTTCCTGCGGTGTCTTCCAACGGCTTTGTCTATTTCCGGTTCGGTTGTGGTCGGGGAGCACCTCTCCACCTCTATCGGCCACCATTTTCCCAGCTTGTGTGGGCAGTGTTTCTTTTTTCCCTACCTTTAGATGAATGGAGCCTGCTCCTGACTCACAGACAGAGTGTTTCTATTGATATTTGTTTCTACTGATATTCTTCATTCTTTTCCTCCTCGTTCTTGTTTCTCCCCCACACGTTCGATTGGCTTTAACCCCTTCTATAAAATAAGGGAAGGAAAGGTTAAAAAAAAAAAAAAAGATAAGCAACTACAAAAACACACTAAAAATGTGGTTTCTCTACACATAGAAATATAGATCAAATTATACAGGTGGGAGCGCTATGGGTAAGAACTAAAATATATTTATCTGAAATAAAATAAAGTAATAGTCTGTAAAATGATGTCAACCAATGACACAAAACCCCGCAATTGTTTCAAACATAAAAACATACAATTAACACCAGGTGACAATCGGTGTGAAAAAAATATTTTAATAAATAAATACGACGTAATAGGTGTGTTGAACGATGTATGAGTCTCACATGGAAAATATTAAAAAAAGAGACAAAAATAGTGCAATATGTAATTATCCAAAAAAACTTTTAAAGATCAGTGGACTCTTACGTTTGATGACGCCCCATCAAATTATTAAAATTAATATTACTAATAATTTCTGATACTGTGTTAAAATAGAATCCATAAATATGTGACATATCTATGACTTCATAATTTACAAGAAATATCCCTAAATGCTAGAATTATCGCCATGGCGACACAGGAGGGACGATAAAATGAAAATGAATTATTTTGACTGATATGTTTCCACAACACAAGGGGGGAGTCACTTATGGTTCCTATAGGTACCCCGTCCCTCCGCTTATAACACCTCTGGGCCGGCTTGGAAACTCGAGATGAACTGGAAAACGTATAAAGGTAATGAGAGGAAAGTTCTTAAGATTTTCGTACAAGTTGTGTCATGGCAGAGAAATCGGGCCGCGTTAATCCATTATTATGAATCTGGGTTTTTGATGTATGCGTTGGATATGAAGAAATTGGTTTTTCTGACTGCTAGTGGTCACTTAGCATATCAGAAGAATCCACTATGAGGGGATCCAGGCATATGGTGGATTACTCGGTCCGTTTACATTGGAGCTGGACATAGCGGCACCTCCTCTCTAACGTTTCACACCTTGCGGTTGGAGTCCCAGCTTCAAAAGACAAATTCATGTTAAAAGACCATTTGGCACCACATAGTTACATAGTTTGTAAGGTTGCAAAAAGACCTGAGTCCGTCAAGTTCAACCCTTCTACCCAACCTTCCTACTCCTGATCCAAAAGAAGGAAAAAAACCCTAATTAAGCTACTTCGAATTCCGCCATCAGGGGGAAAAATTCCTTCTTGACTCCAAGAGGCGATCGGATTTCTCCTCGGATCAAGAAGCTCTAATATATTATTCTATTTATATCCCTGTATGTGAATTCCGTACCTTTACTGCCCTCACTTTAAAGAATCCCTTCCTTTGTCGTCTATGAAATATTCGCTCTTCCAGTCTCAGAGGACGACCTCTTATTCTTTGTACATTTCTGTTCATCAACAGGTCACTGCGACCAGCGAGCCAATTCATTTCACAAATCCTATTTCACTATTTTTAAATAACTTGTCAGAAAAGATGTTTCTTCCCCCAATATTCAGCAGCCCATTCAGACTTACGTAAACGTGACACCCGCCACCCCACTGGCAAGAGGCCAAGAGATCTAGGACGGGGAAATAGCACCCTACAAAAAGAATACAAATATGGCGGCGCAACTTAAACTGTTTGGAAGAAATTGTGAAGCCCGTGGTATTCAGTCATAAGTAGTGAGTGTGACATATCTATGACTTCATAATTTACAAGAAGTTCATAAATGCTAGAATTATCGTCATGGCAACACAGGGAGAATAAAATGAAAATGAGTTATTTTGATTGATATGGTTCCATCACACAAGGGGGAGTCACTTATGGTTCCTATAGGTACCCCTTCCCTCCGCTTATACCCCCTCTGGGCTGGCTTGGAAACTCGAGATGAACAGTGTGGCCTGTCCTTGTCTCCACGCCAGAGACCGGTGTTTATGTCATTATACGGATATACTTCAGATATAAGGCAGGATATGGACACTCTGCTGGAATCCATGTTATTTAGAAAGAAATCCGAGTGACGTAATGAATAATGGGTGAAATATATCATCTGTGTTGAGGGAAACGACTCGTTCCTCCTCTTCTCATCGTAAACCTTCCCTTAAATAGGTAATGATCACTTTTTTCCGTGGTTTATGTTAAAGGATTTTGGTTCCACACACCAGAAAATTTGTTCCACGCAATTTATTTATTTAAAAAAAAATACTTCAAAATGGAAACAAGAAACAAATGATTATGAAACATAAACCTCGCAGCAGATAATGGCCACCTTGACCCAGGTTATTCTTCAAATTGAGTATGAATTATAGGAATTAGGAAATTTAACACATAAATGATTCTCGTGACTTTATGCCCCCCCCCCCCATAAGGTGAGTTCCAGCAGAATTGGGAAAAATCCGGTTCTTCCCTTTCATGACTCGGAACAGATTTCTCCCCGATGCGAGTTCCTGTATCTAATAAAACCGTTATTTGTACCATGGACTTGGTTTTTTTTCCTTTATGTGAGAATTTGTTACTTTCTATTGTATTTCTTTACGCAGATTCTTCCTTTCCAAGGTGCGTTTTCTCGTGTCTACTCCGGTTCCGGCTTGATCTAAAACATTTCCCGCATTGAGAACACGCGAACGGCTTCTCTCCCGTGTGAGTTCTTATATGTCGAATTAACGCTGACTTTGCATTAAAACCCTTTCCGCATTCTGAACACGCGAACGGCTTCTCTCCCGTGTGACATCGCTCATGTACAGTGAGGGCTGACTTTGTGATAAAACGTTTCCCGCATTGGGAACAGGCGAACGGCTTCTCTCCCGTGTGGATTCGCTGGTGTATGACGAGAGAAGGCTTTGTGGTGAAACATTTTTCACATTCGGAACAGGCGAATGGTTTCTCTCCTGTGTGCGTTCTCACATGAGCACTGAGGTGTGATGATTTGATGAAGCGTTCCCCGCATTCAGGACACGCGAAAGGTTTCTCTCCCGTGTGCGTTCTCTTGTGAGCGCAGAAGCTTGCCGCCATAGCGAAGCGTTTCCCGCATTCCAGACACTCGAATGGTTTCTCTCCAGTATGGAATCGCATGTGTCTGGTGAGTCCTGACTTTAAGGTGAAACGTTTTCCGCACTCTAGGCACGCAAATGTTTTTTCTTCACTATGATACAGCTCGTGTGTCCGTAGCTCTGGCTCTGTAAGAAAACGTTTCTCGCACTTTAAACACGCGTACGGCTTCTCCCCCGTGTGAATCCGCTCGTGCCTGGTAAGCGCTTGGTTGGTGGTGAAACTTTTTCCGCATTCGGAACACGGAAACGGTCTCTTTTCGCTGTGACTCCGTTCATGTTGGATAAGGCTAGGTTTCGTGATGAAACGCTTCCCGCATTCGGCGCATGCGAATGGCTTCTCTCCCGTGTGTATCTTCTCATGTTTATTACGATTTCCTATTTGGGAGAAACGCTTCCCGCACTCGGAGCACTCAAAAGGCTTCTCTCCGGTGTGATGTCGCTCATGTACTTTCAGCTTATGATTTGTCGTGAAACATTTCCCACATTCGGAGCAGGCGAACGGCTTCTCCCCCGTGTGCTTTCTCTGGTGAATAGTAAGCACCGTCTGGGAGGTATAACATTTCTCACAGTGGGAACACGCAAACGGTCTCTCGCCGGTGTGACTCCGTTCATGTAGGATAAGGTTTGCTTTTGTGATGAAACGCTTCCCGCATTCGGCGCATGCGAATGGCTTCTCCCCCGTGTGTATCTTCTCATGTTTATTGCGACTTTCAATTTGGGAGAAACATTTCCCGCACTCGGAGCACTCAAAAGGCTTCTCTCCGGTGTGATGTCGCTCGTGTTTTTTTAGCTCATGACTTCTCGGGAAACATTTCCCACATTCGGAGCAGGCGAACGGCTTCTCCCCGGTGTGCTTTCTCTGGTGCATAGTAAGCACCGTCTGGGAGGTATAACATTTCCCACAGTGGGAACACACAAACGGCTTCTCCCCCGTGTGGGTCTTCTCATGTTTATTACGATTTCCTATTTGGGAGAAACGTTTCCCGCACTCGGAGCACTCAAAAGGCTTCTCTCCGGTGTGATGTCGCTCGTGTTTTTTCAGCTCATGACTTTTCGTGAAACATTTCCCACATTCGGAGCAGGCGAATGGCTTCTCCCCCGTGTGCTTTCTCTTGTGAATCGTAAGCGCTGTCTGGGAGGTGTAACACGCAAACAGTCTCTCTCCCGTGTGCATTTTCTCATGTTTATTACAATTTCCTATTGAGGTGTCACATTTCCCGCATTCGGAACACGGAAAGGTTTGTTTTGCCGTTTGATCATCCATGTCTCGAGATTGGGTTCAGAAGATAATGGAGAACCTCAAAAAAAATAAAAAAAATAATTTTAAATCATGTTTAGAACACAGAGAATTGGTGGAAAGACACAGTTTCTGGTAATGGGGTATTTTCTAGTTGGGTGTTTCGAGTCAACTCCCCCGAGGTTCTGTCTTTGGTCTCATTCTCTCTATTTAAATTATGAAAGATTGGGAACAGGGCCCGGAAAGCGATATCCAGATATTTAACAGATGAAACCAAACTATGTAAGGAAATTAAATCAGAAACAGGCGTCATCTCCCTGGAGAAGGGTTCTCTTAGGGGCCCCATTAGGAACAAGACCTTCCTCTGACTTGTGTTCTATTACTAATGTTATACGAGGTATCAGGAGAGAGAGAAGGGCAGGGGCTTTATGGGGGTTATAAACAGCAACAAACCAACAGGCACCTTAAACTAGTAACACCCAACAAAATGAACACTACAAACACACAGACAATATAATATACACAATAAAGAACACACAGCAAACCTGAACATACAGCCAGGGGCAGATAGAGTTACCACCCCAGGTCTGTACACTGCAGTCCCTGCAGGCCTTTTCCTTCCCACGAGCTTCTCCTTAGAGTCTCCCCTCAGTTTGGGTGAGGTTTTTATACATATTTTCTCTTTGGAGTTTGAGTCAGCACTGCATAGTTTCCCGAATACTCAAGGAGGTCGGGAGACAGTCCACCCACACCTGGTCATTTGCATATGCGAGAGCTCTGGCTCCAGGACGTAGAGGTGAGAAAACCCTCATCTTCCTTTTCATCGGTTAGGTGTGGAGACCGCATGGCATCCACCGCCCAGGAGAGATTGTTATTGTGATCACTAATTTGCATATCAAAGGGACTGAAACCTTGATTATTGATACACCGGATGGTGAAATTCCCTGATGTTCCCAGGAGACCCATGTGTTTTACATTAAAATTAGATCAACTACAGCATAGAGACCAGTTCAATAGATTTCCTTCTCAAGGTGTCCAGATTTCTTACAATATGGCCATTTGCATTCTTTTTATACTTGTTGCAAGGAAAGGAGGGGGAGTTGTTTTGGTGTAAAAGGTGCTTGTGTCAAAATGGAGTCGCTGACCATGTGCTTGGGAGGTAAATACACAACCCAATTATACTCAAAGCGCCCACCAGATAGAAACGCTTACAGTATTAGTCACACTAATAAACAGTCACTAAAGAACTTGGGATAACGTCACAGGAGCCAATCACACGGCACCAAGCAGATTTATTTTACTGCCACTGTCTGAATTCTGCGCCAAGATGGCGTTTCAGCGGCAAATTACAGACGCAGTCAGCATTCCGGAAGAGATCTATCCAAACAACGCAATACTCACCCCAAAACAATCTGCCCCCGGACACTAGCAGAGATTATAATGTTTAATAAACAATAGTAACTTAAACCTGCTCTAACAAAACACCAATAATTTCACCAGAGAGACAATTATCAACGCAGCGTCCAAATTACCGCAATAATAACACAACAGTCACAGCAGAAGCACCATACGCCGGTCACTAATAAATATTGTATAAACAGCGCGATACCCGTATACTTATCAGCTCCTGGGCAGTCTCACGGAGACAACGTAACCGGAAACGATGGAGGACTGGAGACACGTGGCCGGATCAATTCAGCTAAAGTCACGCTCTTCAGAAGAGTTCCCCCTGACCTGGCCTTTTATGTTATCTCCGCCCGTAACCAGCCTACTCTCCCCGCCTAGTTCAGTCACTTATTGGTTGTTCTGGTTCCCCTGATTGGTGTATCAGATCACATTTGCTAGCAGCAAAAGGGGGATGGGAGGAACTGCCAACTTCTGGTTGCTAGGCAACCCAGCAGCAGCAGAGGAGGTAGCGTAAATAGAGGGGCTACATTGCAAATGGAGAGGCATTTAGAACAGAGAAAAAAAAACTAACGTAGCCCGGGGGCTTCTGGACACTTTCTATGCGGCCATTGGCCACCGATTGCAGCCGTCGCAGTAATTTCCTGTGTTTTCTCAGCACCACCGGCCGTGTTAATCAATCCGCATCTCCAGATTACTGAAATACCCCGCAGACAGAGGGTTCTTGTGGAAGTTACAGGGCACGACGGATTTTTGTGTAGGTGATGCGTCAATTCAAAATACCCTCAAATACCGCAAAATGTTACTTGCCCCGTCACTTGGCTGCTGCCCCCACCAGGTAAAAAATAATATCTTTTTCGTGGTATTCTGTGATGCAGAGTCCTGGGTGTGACAGGGCACACTGGGTGATAGGGGCAGGAAGGGCACCTAATACCCTTTTTGTGACAGACTCTGCTCCTGTCCTGTGCTCTCCTCTTCCTGATTGTGCCACAGGCCGGGGTAACAAAGAAACACCTAAATTAAAACGGTCTCATCAGGCAGAACTTAATAAAGGGATATATATTATGATCAAAAAGGGGATCCAGGCATGGTGGATTACTCTGTCCTTTTACATTGGGGCTAGACATAGCGGCACCTTCTTTGTAATGTTTCACACCTTGCGGAGGGCCGTGGATGAAGTCTCATCTTCAAAAGACAAATTCATGTTAAAAGACCTTTTGGCACCACATGCCTTTACAATTGAATTAACCCCTCGCATACAGAAATTGTATACAGCATAACCTGAGCCATACTATGTGCCCCAACTAACGGTACCCAACTACCCCGAGGGTGAGGCCTGGGGAGGGCCACAGTACTGGTTGTGGGTGGGTGACGGTTATATGGACACTATACTGACTATTGCATTATTTAACCCCTATATTCCCGCATAGTATTGTGTTATTGAGCAGTACATAGTTATATATAAGTTAGCTCTGTGTCAGAGTTTATTGCTGGCTTAGATTTGCTCCCAACTGGACCCCACATCCATACCCTGGGTGCCCAGCTGGCTGGAGGCAATAACGAAGCCATGTACCCCGTCTCCCTGGGAGCGGAGGCTCCGGATCCCCCCGCGGGGTGTAAGGAGGTGTTATGGACACAGATAAATGTGGAACGGTATACAGTATAACCATTTAGCAGATATTCCCCGACACAATGGAGATTTTCCAAGCTAGAAGCACGGGCAACAGGGTCTCCCAGGCTACTAGCAGGGGGCCAGGGCAACCAATAAGTAGGCTGAACTAGGCAGGGAGAGTAGGCTGGTTACAGGCGGTGAAAACTTAAAAGGCCAGATCAGGGGGAACTCTTCTGAAGAGCGTGACTTTAGCTGAATTGATCCGGCCGCGTGTCTCCAGTCCTCCATCGTTTCCGGTTACGTTGTCTCCGTGAGACTGCCCAGGAGCTGATAAGTATACGGGTATCACGCTGTTTATACAATATTTATTAGTGACCGGCGTGTGGTGCTTCTGCTGTGACTGTTGTGTTAATATTGCGGTAATTTGGACGCTGCGTTGATAATTGTCTCTCTGGTGAAATTATTGGTGTTTTGTTAGAGCAGGTTTAAGTTACTATGGTTTATTAAACATTATAATCTCTGCTAGTGTCCGGGGGCAGATTGTATTGGGGTGAGTATTGCGTTGTTTGGATAGATCTCTTCCGGAATGCCGACTGCGTCTGTAATTCGCCGATCAAACGCCATCTTGGCGCAGAACTCAGACAGTGGCAGTAAAATAAATCTGCTTGGTGCCGTGTGATTGGCTCCTGTGACGTTATCCCAAGTTCTTTAGTGACTGTTTATTAGTGTGACTAATACTGTAAGCGTTTCTATCTGGTGGGCGCTTTGAGTATAATTGGGTTGTGTATTTACCTCCCAAGCACATGGTCAGCGACTCCATTTTGACACAAGCACCTTTTACACCAAAACAACTCCCCCTCCTTTCCTTGCAACAAGTATAAAAAGAATGCAAATGGCCATATTGTAAGAAATCTGGACACCTTGAGAAGGAAATCTATTGAACTGGTCTCTATGCTGTAGTTGATCTAATTTTAATGTAAAACACATGGGTCTCCTGGGAACATCAGGGAATTTCACCATCCGGTGTATCAATAATCAAGGTTTCAGTCCCTTTGATATGCAAATTAGTGATCACAATAACAATCTCTCCTGGGCGGTGGATGCCATGCGGTCTCCACACCTAACCGATGAAAAGGAAGATGAGGGTTTTCTCACCTCTACGTCCTGGAGCCAGAGCTCTCGCATATGCAAATGACCAGGTGTGGGTGGACTGTCTCCCGACCTCCTTGAGTATTCGGGAAACTATGCAGTGCTGACTCAAACTCCAAAGAGAAAATATGTATAAAAACCTCACCCAAACTGAGGGGAGACTCTAAGGAGAAGCTCGTGGGAAGGAAAAGGCCTGCAGGGACTGCAGTGTACAGACCTGGGGTGGTAACTCTATCTGCCCCTGGCTGTATGTTCAGGTTTGCGGTGTGTTCTTTATTGTGTATATTATATTGTCTGTGTGTTTGTAGTGTTCGTTTTGTTGAGTGTTACTAGTTTGAGGTGCCTGTTGGTTTATTGCTGTTTATAACCCCCATAAACCCCCTGCCCTTCTCTCTCTCCTGATACCTCGTATAACATTAGTAACAGAACACAAGTCAGAGGAAGGTCGTTCCTAATGGGGCCCCTAAGAGATCGGTCTTAGGGCCCAGACTTTGTAATATACTTTTACGTGATCCAAACCCTTCTGCAGGGAGATGATGGCCGATTCTGATTTCATTTCCTTACGTAGTTTGGTTTCATCTGTTAAATATCCAGATATCGCTTTCCGGGCCCTGTTCCCGATCTCTGATAATTAAATCGAAAAGAATGAAACCAAAGACAGTCGACTCGAAACACCCAACTAGAAAATACCCCATTACCAGAAACTGTGTCTTTTCACCAATTCTCTGTGTTCTAAACATGATTTAAAATTATTATTTTCATTTTTTTTAGGGAGTGTAAATATTCCGAATAAACAGACATTGCGACCACGTAGATGGAAGATCGTCTCCTGCGTCATCTTTCTCATCATCGAGTCTGAAGAAACAAATACAATCACCAAGAAAATCTTGAAACGATCCGTAACGAGGAGTTTGGGGATAAAAGTGCCGCCACTCGCAGCCGAGGAGCCCCAATCTCTGGTGGATAAAGTGTTTAGAGAGCAAAATAGAAACATTCATAGAAATTTGAGGTTCTCCATTATCTTCTGAACCCAATCTCGAGACATGGATGATCAAACGGCAAAACAAACCTTTCCGTGTTCCGAATGCGGGAAATGTGACACCTCAATAGGAAATTGTAATAAACATGAGAAAATGCACACGGGAGAGAGACTGTTTGCGTGTTACACCTCCCAGACAGCGCTTACGATTCACAAGAGAAAGCACACGGGGGAGAAGCCATTCGCCTGCTCCGAATGTGGGAAATGTTTCACGAAAAGTCATGAGCTGAAAAAACACGAGCGACATCACACCGGAGAGAAGCCTTTTGAGTGCTCCGAGTGCGGGAAACGTTTCTCCCAAATAGGAAATCGTAATAAACATGAGAAGACCCACACGGGGGAGAAGCCATTCGCATGCGCCGAATGCGGGAAGCGTTTCATCACAAAAGCAAACCTTATCCTACATGAACGGAGTCACACCGGCGAGAGACCGTTTGCGTGTTCCCACTGTGAGAAATGTTACACCTCCCAGAATGCTCTTATGATACACCAGAGAAAGCACACGGGGGAGAAGCCGTTCGCCTGCGCTGAATGTGGGGAATGTTTCCTCTCAAAACCGCACCTTATCCGACATGAGCGTCATCACACCGGCGAGAGACCGTTTGTGTGTGCCGAATGTGGAAAAAGTTTCACCACCAAACAAGCGCTTAGCAGGCATGAGCGAATTCACACCGGGGAGAAGCTGTTTGCGTGTTCTGAATGCGGGAAACATTTTTCAACAAAGCCAGAGCTACGGAGACACGAGCTGTATGAAGAAAAGACATTTGCGTGTCCGGAGTGCGGAAAATGTTTCATCTTAAAGTCAAAACTCACCAGACACATGCGAATCCATACTGGAGAGAAATCATTCGAGTGTCTGGAATGCGGGAAACACTTCACTACGAAAGGAAGCCTCAGCACTCACAAGAGAACGCACACGGGAGAGAAACCATTCGCGTGTCCTGAATGCGGGGAACGCTTCATCAAGTCATCACACCTCAGAGCTCATGTGAGAATGCACACAGGGGAGAAACCATTCGCCTGTTCCGAATGTGAAAAATGTTTCACCACAAAGCCTTCTCTCGTCATACACCAGCGAATCCACACGGGAGAGAAGCCGTTCGCGTGTTCTCAATGTGGGAAACGTTTTATCACAAATTCAGCCCTAACTGCACATGTGAGAACTCACACGGGAGAGAAGCCGTTCGCGTGTTCAGAATGCGGGAAACGTTTTAACAGAAAGTCAGGCCTCGCTGCACATCAGAGCTACCACACGGGAGAGAAGCCGTTCGCGTGTTCTGAATGCGGGAAATGTTTTAACAGAAAGTCAGGCCTCGCCGCACATGCAGAGCTACCACACGGGAGAGAAGCCGTTGCGTTTCTGAATGCGGAAATGTTTTACAGAAATCAGGCCCGCCCACATCAGATCTACCACACGGAGAGAAGCCGTTTCGCGTGTTCTCAATGCGTGAAACGTTTAAACACAAAGTCAGGCCTCATGTTCATGAGAGAAATCACACGGAGAGAAGCGTTCGCGTGTTCAGAATCGGAACGTTTTAACACAAAGTTCAGCCTCGCCGCACATCAGACTACCACACGGGAGAGAAGCCGTTCGCGTGTTCAGAATGCGGGAAACGTTTTAACACAAAGTCAGGCCTCGCCGCACATCAGAGCTACCACACGGGAGAGAAGCCGTTCGCGTGTTCTCAATGCGTGAAACGTTTTAACACAAAGTCAGGCCTCACTGTTCATGAGAGAAATCACACGGGAGAGAAGCCGTTCGCGTGTTCAGAATGCGGGAAATGTTTTAACTCAAGCCAGAACCGGAACTTCCACGTGAAAAAGCACCATGGAAAGGGAGAATTTGTAGAAAGAAATGCAACGGAAAGTGGCAAATTCACACATCAAGTAAGAAAAGAGATGTCCATGGTACAAATAACGGCTTTATTAGACGCAGGAATTCACATCGGGGAGAAATCTGTTCCGAGTCCTGAAAGCGAAGAACCCTTTGTCTCTCTCTGGTGAAATTATTGGTGTTTTGTTAGAGCAGGTTTAAGTCACTATTGTTTATTAAACATTATAATCTCTGCTAGTGTCCGGGGGCAGATTGTATTGGGGTGAGTATTGCGTTGTTTGGATAGATCTCTTCCGGAATGCCGACTGTGTCTGTAATTTGCCGCTCAAACGCCATCTTTGCACAGAAAAAAAATAAGTCGCTTAAATAATTTGTTAAATTTCCTAATTCCTATAATTCATATTCTCTGAGGTCTGACGTCGATTTGAAGAATAGGAAGACTAATCTGGGTCAAGGTGGCCATTATCTGCTGCAAAGTTTATTTTTCATAATCATTTGTTTCTTGTTTCCATTTTGAAATATTTTTTTTTTAAAAAAAATTGTGTGGAGCAAATTTTCATTTATTTGTATAAAAAATAGATTTCATCAAAAATGTAAAAGTAGACGAGCTCCAAAGGTGCTCCATAACTGAAGTGATGGACAGGAGGAAAAGGTTCTTTTATCAATGAGTCTTAGATTCTGTATCAAAAGCTTTAGAGATGTATGAAATGAACCATTTCAGGTTAAAATAAATCAATTACTTAAAACTCGGGATGAGCAGCTCCGCCGTGTAGGTCTTCCGCCCCGACAGTTCACGAGGCAGCCGAGTAATTATAGCTCTCATTCACTTGCCGAGACACGATGTAGAGTGAGAAACAGACTCAGGTTCATTGAAAAGCACTCGGGTATTTATACATCGAACCAGATGAAATACAATATCCTCTACCCCCTCCGGCCCAGGGCAAACATTACGGCTGTCTGGCTGGCGCCCCCCGATACACTACTGTAAAATTTCCGGGTATACACAAAACAGGGTCCCCAGTATATTCCTGGACGCCTCTCACAATTGCTGCCCTCGTCCCAAAACAGCACACCAGGGGGCTTGATAGGGCAGCGGCAACCGCTGCATGTCCTCTAGGGCCATACTAGATTTCACATCATATCTGTTCTGCCTCTGTGGCTAGCCGAAGCTGAGCTACACAGTGGGGCTATTGTCCTGAAAAGGACAATAAGTGATCGTAGCAGAGGACACCGCTCTTCAGGAACCTCGGGGTGCTGTAGTATACGGAAGTATAGCAATACAGAGCTCTACCGCCCTGATAAGAGGTAGTCCACATAGCCCCGCCCAGGCAGTGCGGTGTCATACTCCGGCCACCGAGCGCCACAATATCCATACAACCTTAAACCGTCGTTTTCGGGGTGATCCCGGGTTACCGATGGATAGCTCGGTTGGGAATCTACAGGCGGCTCCCTCCCAGGACCACCCCTGGTCCGCACCCAACTAGCCGGGGGTCAACTCCACAAAAGAGCGCTCTAGTGGGGTTTACGGTGTCCATGATAAAAGGGGTTAAAGTCAGAGGGCAGGACATGAGACACATGGACAGGGTAAGACGTGAGGGGGAACAAAAGCACACACAATAATTACAACATATACCGAGAAATGCAGGCATCACAAACAATAACTATTAACCCTGGGCCGTCAATTCTCGGTTTATTGTACATGTGAGAAAGGTACATAGAATCAGATATACAAAGACTTACAACTTCATCCGGGACTCCATTCTAAGCCCCCCGACCAAGTTCTTCTCATTATATTTAGTTAATTCTCGGTTTATTGTACATGTGGAAAGGTACATAGAATCAATATACAAAGCGGGTACAACTTCATCCGGGACTCTCATTCTATTTATACCTTTTTCAAGTCATCTCGAGTTTCCTAGTCAGCCCAGAGGTGGTATAAGCGGAGGGAAGGGGTACCTATAGGAACCATAAGTGACCCCTCCCCTTGTGTGGTGGAACCATATCAGTCAAAATAACTTATTTTCATTTTATCATCCCTCCTGTGCTCGTCACGGCAATAATTCTCGCATTTAGGAATTTCTTGTAAATTATGAAGTCCATAGATATGTCACACTTGCTACTTATTATGAATCTATGGGTTATTATTGTATGTGTTGTATATAATTCTGGAAGAAATGGTTTTCCTGACTGCTAGTGGTCACTAAGAATCCACCATCTATAAGGGGATCCAGGCACATGGTGGATTTATGGTCAGGTTACATAGCGGCATCCTCTCTGTAACATTTCACACCTTGCAGTCCCTGTCAGAGGGTTTATTAGCCCTTCCTTTGGTGTTGAGGAGATGACAATCAGCCATTGATAGTCACATGACTAACCGGAGCCACTCATAACGCTCTATTATAACACTGACACACATCCAGGCCCCTGGGCGATCCAAAACAGACACCGGAGGGCAAGGTGACTATTTTATTACAAAATAATGTTATTATATTAGGTGCCACAAACAAGCCAGGGTTTTATCAGCAACATATATCGACTAGCGATCAACCTCACAGATACCAACGTCTGGGTCTGTTATGGCCATTTCAAGATAGAAAGTATCCATTGCTTGAAGGATCTTCTCCTTCCTGGTTAGTAAAAGTAGATCTGAAGGACTCATACTTGACCGTTCCAATTTACCCTTCTTTCAATACCTTAAAATGGAAAGAAGCAGCAGTTCACTTGTTGAGCCTCTCGTTGGTTCCATGGAGCTTCATGAAGCTGAGGAAACCTGTGGTTTCTCTTCTTTGAAGCAGGTGCCGTTCAGTCAATAAAATATCCATATTCATCTTCCTACTAACGGGACAATAACTCTTCTCTCCAGTCTGGGATTCACAAAAAGTCCATAATCACGCCCACGAGACAAACAGAATTCCTTTAGTTTAGGATACACTCTACAGACACTACTTTAAGTCCAAACTCAACACACTAATTAGAGAGATTCTTTCCATACTGACAAAATATCAGATCTCAATCGCCTGAGAGGAACCAAATCGAAAACAAACCAAGCCAGAATGGGCAAAATATTTCTGGCACTTCTCATTGGACCACAGAATCACCAGATATTTCGGGTCTTGCCAACGTCATAGCAGACTGGACTTTAAGATACCTAGTGGACCACAGCATTGGAAACTCAACAAAGCTCTTTTCGATCAGATTTACCATCTCTGGAGACCAGACCCAGAAGCCTTAGCAGTGGATTAGCAGGGAAACACACTTTTCCATCATTCTCTATAATCAGACTTAAGGCAACAATTGTCTTGATGGCACCATTTTGGCCCACTCAACATTGGTTCCCCTGGAGATTTCGATGAGTCCCACTGATGGCTGCATAGAGTTTAAAAGCATGGTTGATATCGGGCTCAACGTTGCTCTCGAAAGGCTTTTGCGCTCAGCAATCATCATCCAGAACCTTCAAGCTTCAGGTACCCTGAAAAATGCAGGACAACCTGAAAAATGTAGTCTGACGAGCACGTGGAATGAAATATGCATCCTATAAGTTCAGACGTAACAGAACAGGAAAGGGGTCACAAGAAATGTAGGTACAAATCATACTTTACTGCCAGAGAAGAATATCAACCAAACCAAAGGACAAAATCCGACTACATCCATTTTTTAGCGCAGTTTTCCTCAAAACCCAAAATTTTGCAAGTGATGAGCTTAGAACTTCACGTTTACAAAATTAACAACACCAACAATAGTTAATTTCCTTCCATAAGCCACATCGGACTCTCTCTTCTTCTCGCTGGATCATGAAATTAGCAGGAATTCACACTTTAATCCTCATTTTGCTTTTCTTTCTGGAGGCAGTTTACAGGTTACTCTTACGGCAGCTGATTGGTCCAGTGACTTTTAGGAAGATTTATCTTAAAAGGATTGTTCACTTCTCTACCTCTCTTTACTATGAATCCCCCCCTCTTTACTATTTTACCGACCATCCGAGATACTTCTTTATCTTTTCTCTTGTAGGTTAATCGAGTCACAGTCTGGAAACAGAACCTGGGACTCTGTTCCTCTATTCTGTACAGCGCTAAGTAATTTGTTGGTGCTTAATAAACAAAGGATCACTGTGACAGATTGAGCTGCCATACAGGCCCCAAGGTACCTAGAGATGGCTCCAGCCTGGCTGTCAAACAAAGATAGCACAGGCAGGAACTCCATTGTGTAAACTAATTTCATTTACAGGATGGCTGCCAGGTGGAGATTCAGTGGCTAAAGGGGAATAAAGGTTGGGTTGTCTACATGTACCTGTTTATCAATGGTAATTTATGTTAATGAAGTTCTGTGGCTATATGAGTCTATGTTTTACAACAACAAACTGTTCATTCCTGCTGTACTCAATCCAAGGTAGTTGTGTCTACTTATTGGGTACACATAGCAGGGTTCCAAGGTGCGCATGCTGACTGGTGCTGGAAGTGATTCCGGGGACGACAGGAGGATACATGTGGGTGATCTCTGGGAGTTACTACAGCTCTCTCGGTGAACCCATTACAATCACGTGCCTCAGATTTGCTGGAATCTGGTGATGAAAAACTGTGATGTTTGGGACTTTTATGAGATGACTGCAGACTTCCTCTCACTTTGAGGGTCTTTTGCGAGGCTGAGAAGCACACATATATTATTGTCTATCTCTGGCAGTAGGTCATACGGGTCTTGGTAATGGTTGAATTGTCTTCTTTTCTGCCATATTGACCATGACCGCCATGATGCTTCCCTCTAGAGGAAACCGTACCGAATGTAATGCCGTCCTTTACAGTGTCTTCCAAGCTTGGAGGAATACGTGTCTAGAGGAGCAACTTCTACTTCTATTTAGCAGGACATCAAAAATAATTAATAATATTGATTTTAATAATCTTATCACGTGGCTAAATCGTTCTAAGACAAAATAACATAAAAATATTCCAATACAGAAAGGGGTTAAAGTCAATTGAAGCCTGTCCTGTTACACACACACACTTCTTTCACGTCTATAACACGAGAAACGCTTTCTAACCTGTGTGCACTCCCTGCCGTGAATTCCGAGATGTTTAAGGCGGTTCGAGTTACAGGTGAAGCATTTTCCCCACGCAGAAAACGGTTCTCCGAGTCCGCTGATGGACGGCAAAATCTGAGGACTGTGTGAAATATTTCCCGCACTCGGGACAGGAATAAGGCTTTTCACTGGTGGGACTTCTGAGATATTAACCAAATCTCTTGCTCCTGCTAAACGTTTCCCTACACACTCCCAAACTCACGGAAATGGTTTTTCATCCGCGTGAGTCCGCTGGTGGGCCACGAAATGTGACCTTTGTTTGAAACGTTTCCCGCACTCGGAACAGGAATAAGGCTTCTCCCCAGTGTGAATTCTGACATGTTGAACGAGGTGAGAGTTCCTGTTAAAACGTTTCCCGCACTCGGAACAGGAATAAGGCTTCTCTCCGGTGTGAGTTCTGACATGTTGAACGAGGTGAAAATTGCTGGTGAAGCATTTCCCGCACACGGAACACGGCAGTAGTTTCTCTCCTGTGTGAGTCCGCTGGTGGAGAACAAAAGCCGAGGACTGTGTGAAAGATTTCCCGCACTCGGAGCAGGAGTAAGGCTTCTGCCCTGTGTGAACACCTAGATGTTCACCAAGGCGTGCCTTACTGCTAAAACATTTCCCGCACTCAGAACACGGAAACGGTTTCTCTCCCGTGTGAGTTTGCAGATGGTAGGTTAAATTGGAGAATTGTTTGAAACGTTTCCCACATTCGGAACAGGAATAAGGCTTCTCCCCGGTGTGAACTCTGAGATGTTGAACGCGGTGCGAGTTGCTCTTAAAACGTTTCGTGCAGTGGGGACACGAAAAAGGCTTCTCCCCGGTATGAATCCTAAAATGCTGAACAAGTTGCCAGTTACTGTTAAAAGATTTCTCACACTCGGAACACGAGAAAGGCTTCTCCTTGGAGTGAATTCTAAGATGTTGAACAAGGTGCCAGTTACTGCTAAAACGTTTACCGCACTCGGGACACGGAAATGGTTTTTCACCCGTATGAGTTCGCTGGTGGCGTATCATATGGGATTTGTGTTTGAAACGTTTCCCGCACTCAGGACAGGAATGAGGCCTCTCGTCTGTGTGAATACGCTGATCCCTAGTGCACTCAGAGTCACAACTTTTCCTGTAGTCCTGAGAGGAGGCCGTTGTTATATTATGGATGGTCCAATGTTGAAGAAGATCAGAGTCACTGGTAAACCGTTCCTGACACTCGGGGCAGCTATATGTACCCTCATCGGGGGGTGTTTCACACTGAAAATGTGTGTTACTGGTTTGGGTTTTATCAGTAGAAGTAGATCCCTTGTGTTCGGTTGGGATCCAATAATCTTCATTGGAAGCGGATTCCTCCTTTACGTGGACAGACGTATTATCCCCCCCGTCGTGCTCTGTGTGTGTATCGGGGGCTGAGACATTTCCGTCTTCATCTGAGGGGGATCCGTCCTCATTACGAGTCGATGTGAGCTCTGTCTGTGGAGACTCCGCCGGGTCACAAATGTCTGTCTCTTCACATGAGGCGGATTCCTCCTTAATAAAATGAGACGTCTTACAGTCCAGCGGAGAATCAGGGGCTCGATCTCTGACCTCGGATGCGTCTGTCGGAGAGAAATCATCAAATTAAGTGAAGCGGCCGCTTTCCCAAACAAGTAGATTTCGGAGGCTCTGAAATGTAAGGTTCACCTCAGTGAAGATCAGTGGCAGTCTGTGGCAGAGCCAACATGACCTGATCAATTCCCTGACCTGAAGTTCTCTACATTCTTCTCCCACACTATTCTAATGGCTACCTAAACCGATCAACATCAAGCAGCAGGAAGTGGCACAATAAGTTAGAAAGTCTCCCTTAAACGATAGTGGAGAGAACTTCTATTCTCATGATCCGCATTATTACTCCTCCTCATTAAGTTAAGATGGCCGCTGCTATAGAATACGTGTAAGAGGTTTTTAATTTACACATATATATAGTGAAGATGCCTTAATATCCACACACAGATCGCAGGGATTAAATCTCTTACCCGGAGAGCCGCGGGGCTGGTGGGTCTCCATCATCACGTCCCTGTAAAGCTCCTTGTGTCCTTCTAAATACTCCCACTCCTCCATGGAGAAATAGACGGTGACATCATCACACCTTACAGGAACCTGAGACACACAATGAGCCGTCACCATCCAGACACACGCCTCGGTGTTACTGTATAACGTCCCGTTCCCAGCAGCGCTCACCTCTCCGGTCAGCAGGGACATCATCTTGTTGGTCAGTTCCAGGATCTTCTGCTCCCGGTTCCTCTCGTGGGTCAGCGAGTGAGGTGGAGGCACCGGGCTGGGGCTCCGGGTCCCGGGGGGTCCGTCTGACACACGGGGGCTGTCGCTGGGTGGGACGCAGTCACTGGGCTTCCTCACAATCATATAATCCTGTATATGGGGAAAGATATTGAAATATCGATGAGCAAAGAAACATCTGAGCTGCAGTTTGTGGACATAACGCCATCCATGTTCTGGCCCCAGAGACACCGGCCCCTCACCTCTCCGCTCAGCAGGGAGATGATCTCCAGGGTGAGGCTCAAGATCTTCTCAGCCACCGGATCCTTGTCCATGTTCAGTCCTAAACCGGACTCTTTCCTGGGTCACCGCGTTTCGCACTCAGACGCCTTTGCTTTTAATATTTCCTGTATGAAGAGGACACCGAGACCGATCCCTCCCTGTGATGAAGAAGCAGGTTTCTGGGTGATTACGATGCCCCCACCCCCGGAACCCATCAAGGCTCTGCGCAGACTGCAGGGTCACCCTGTGTAACCCTCATTATACCCTGTAACTCAGCGATGTCCAGTTCTGGCCCTGAGGGCCCGCAGAGCGGGATTTTAGTGATTTTATTAAATGATGGCGCTGCCTGTGAATGATCTACAACCCCCGCAATCCCTATCTGTGAAGCTCAGGGCCTGGAGATGTCACATGACTGCTTTATAAAGACAACTACAACTCCTAAAATCCTCAGCACCCCATTATAATCCACACACACCGAGCTTCTGCCTCACAATACACACAAGGACTGCAACTCCCATCACACCTTTCAGATAACAAATTTAGCATAACATAGCACTGGGCTCGGACAGCCATTAAAGGGCAGCCATTGCGAGCGAAACATTACAACTCCCACTATCCGTGTGTCCCGACAGATAGACAACTCCTATCATCCCTATCTCCTATCAAAACCCCAACAATGACTACAAACCGGTAATCCTCACAGGAGAGCGTCCGGCCCGCAGCTTATTGATGTACAGGAAGTACTGCAGGGACTTGGAACGCAAAACCGGAAGTAAACTGGAACGCAAAACCGGAAGTAACGTATTGCACAGAGGAAACGCATCCTGAGGAAACCAAAGAAAATTTGTAACTTACGTCCTGTGTTCGGATTCAAAGAGAAGCATGACCCCAGGAGCTGACACTCTCCCTGTAACCCCTGGCAGGTCTGTGTGCAGGTAAATGTTGGGGGGAGGGGCAGTCTGAGCCCAGGTGTTAGACCCGGACAGTCCCAGAGGCAGCTGCTGAGGGCCCTGATCTGGTCCAGGGGCCAATGCTCCTTCCTCAGTAACCCGGAAGCTGATAGGTGAGTGTCAGTCATGGAGGAGAGCGTCCTATACAGTGACCCTGTGCCGGGTGATGTGACGGCTGCTGCGCTCTCTTTGGGGGTTTTGTCTTTTTGCCGTCACGTTATTAGAATTTGTGGTACAGGGAGGCGTCTGAGCGCCAAACGCGGTGACCCAGGAAAGAGTCCGGTTTAGGACTGAACATGGATAAGGATCCGGTGGCTGAGAAGATCTTGAGCCTCACCCTGGAGATCATCTCCCTGCTGAGCGGAGAGGTGAGGGGCCGGTGTCTCTGGGGCCAGAACATGGATGTCGTTATGTCCACAAACTGCGGCTCAGATGTTTCTTTGCTCATCGATATTTCAATATCTTTCCCCATATACAGGATTATATGATTGTGAGGAAGCCCAGTGACAGCCCCCGTGTGTCAGACGGACCCCCCGGGACTCAGAGCCCCAGCCCGGTGCCTCCACCTCACTCGCTGACCCACGAGAGGAACCGCGAGCAGAAGATCCTGGAACTGACCAACAAGATGATGTCCCTGCTGACCGGAGAGGTGAGCGCTGCTGGGAACGGGACGTTATACAGTAACACCGAGGCGTGTGTCTGGATGGTGACGGCTCATTGTGTGTCTCAGGTTCCTGTAAGGTGTGATGATGTCACCGTCTATTTCTCCATGGAGGAGTGGGAGTATTTAGAAGGACACAAGGAGCTTTACAGGGACGTGATGATGGAGACCCACCAGCCCCGCGGCTCTCCGGGTAAGAGGTTTAATCCCTGCGGTCTGTGTGTAGATATTAAGGCATCTTCACTGTAACAAATAACATGTAAAATGTGAGGTCCGTATAATAAATACTCGGCAATAAGGCAGCCGCGAGAGATCTGAAATCTACTTGTTTGGGAAAGCGGCCGCTTCGCTTAATTTGATGATTTCTCTCCGACAGACGCATCCGAGGTCAGAGATCGAGCCCCTGATTCTCCGCTGGACTGTAAGACGTCTCATTTTATTAAGGAGGAATCCGCCTCATGTGGAGAGACAGACATTTGTGACCCGGCGGAGTCTCCACAGACAGAGCTCACATCGACTCGTAATGAGGACGGATCCCCCTCAGATGAAGACGGAAATGTCTCGGCCCCCGATACTCACACAGAGCACGACGGGGGGGATAATACGTCTGTCCACGTAAAGGAGGAATCCGCTTCCAATGAAGATTATTGGATCCCAACCGAACACAAGGGATCTACTTCTACTGATAAAACCCAAACCAGTAACACACATTTTCAGTGTGAAACACCCCCCGATGAGGGTACATATAGCTGCCCCGAGTGTCAGGAACGGTTTACCAGTGACTCTGATCTTCTTCTACATCAGACCATCCATAATAAATCGGTGGTCTCCTCTCTGGACTGCGGGAAAAGTTGTGACTCTGAGTGCACTAGGGATCAGCGTATTCACACAGAAGAGTCCTGTCCTGAGTGCGGGAAACATTTCAAACACAAGTCCCATATGATACGCCACCAGCGAACTCATACAGGTGAAAAACCATTTCCATGTCCAGTGTGTTTGAAACGATTTCCGCACAAGTCCCATATGTTACGCCACCAAAGAGCTCATACGGGTGAAAAACCATTTCCGTGTCCCGAGTGCGGAAAACGTTTTAGCAGTAAGGCGCACCTTACTCAGCATCTCAGAATTCACTCGAAGGAGATGCCTTTCTCGTGTTCCAAGTGTGAGAAATGTTTCAAGCATTACTCTAGTTTCAGCTACCACCAGTGGACTCACGCTGGAGAAAAACCGTTTCCGTGTTCTGAGTGTGGGAAATGTTTTAGCCATAAGGTGAACCTTACTCAACACTTCAGAAGTCACACTGGGGAGAAGCCCTTTGCATGTTCTGAGTGCGGGAAATGTTTTAACTGGAACTCTCACCTTGTTCGACATCTCAGAGTTCACACCGGGGAGAATCCTTTGTCGTGTTCTGAATGCGGAAAATGTTTTAAACGAAGGTCGGATTGCGTAGCCCACCAGCGGACTCACACGGGTGGACAATCATTTCCGTGAGTTTGGAAAAGTGTGAGAGATGTCTGAGAATTCATACCGTGGAGAAGCCTTATTCCTGCTCCGAGTGCGGGAAATCTTTCACACAGCCCTCGACTTTTACTCTCCATCAGCGGACTCACACAGGAGAGAAACCATTGCCGAGGTCCGAGTGCGGGAAATGTTTCACCAGCAACTTTCACCTCGTTTATAGTCTGAGTTCACACCGCGGAGAAGCCTTATTCATGTTTCTCTCGCTCCTCAGGTTTTGCCGTCCACCAGCGGACTCAGAGAACCGCGTTCTGCGTGGGGAAAATGCTTCACCTGTAACGCGAACCGCCTTAAACATCTCGGAATTCACGGCAGGGAGAAGCCGTACATGTGTTTGGACTGTGATAAAATGTTCTAACGCTAAAGCGAATCTCAGTAAGCACCGGAGCGCACGCAGGTTAGAAAGCGATTCTCGTGTAATATATTGTTTTATGTTATTTAGTTTCTTATTACAAGTAAGACATATGTTCATTATGAAAATTAATATTATTAATTACTTTCAGA
>VKOC01005707.1:0-20102 GCA_009364415.1 Spea multiplicata
CTGGCATTTAATTCAAATAATATGATAAAAAGAATGTTTTATAGTTGTTATAGACACTTTATTGATGGAGCCCCCAGGGTTGAAATGTATGGCCGCCGCTCAGGGATTTCAGGTATGGGGGGGGGTTTAGAGGGCCAGGCGCTCCTTCTTAGATCTTCACCTGTATTCACCATCGTTCATTATGTTGCTCTTTAAGATGTGACCCCCTGTCTCTCATTCCCTGCAGTTTAATTGTTGCGTGACGTCTGTCGCTCCTGTACTGGGAGATGGTGACAGCAGTCGGGTGCCGTGGGATTTGACATCTCACACGCGAGGGGACGCTCACCCCGTGACGCAGAGGTTTGATGCCGTCATGGTGTGTGTAGGGTATGCACCTTGTTAAAGTATCTCTCTCTCTTATTTCAGACTCCTATTCATTCATCTCCTCGTTACTCATTCAGGTTCACCACGTGTTCAGCATTCCCTGACTTAAATCATTCACGTACCAAACATGTGCATTAAAGTGTATATGATGGCTGGACGGCCCCTTTAATTAATTCCCCAAGATCAGATCAATTATTACATTCCCAGTAAACTCCTCATTCTAGGGGTGAAAGCCTTCCGTTTCTAGTCCTTTAATACATAAATATAACCCAACATTGTAGAGAGGTGGACTCTGAATGAATGAAAGATAACGATAATTCTAAGTTCTGTCTTAGAATTCCTTATTACATTTTTTTGATTACTTGCCTTAAAAGGTAAAGTAAAATAAAAAGTTAATAATAGAATCCTTTTCGTTTTCTTGTTTCACTTCCTCCTGGTCCTTCTCCGTCTTTTATTCCCTTTCTCGCTCTGATGTGTTTTCTCCTTGCCGCAGACACTACTCCCACCCCTACGTTCCTGACATTGCTGGGATTGAAACCTTCCGAGGTGAGGAGTGAACCCCCGTAATAGAAACGGTGATCCCTGAAAGTCAAACCAGAGGGCCGGTTAATGGGCTTCAGAGGTTCCCGCAGGACCGGATTGGCCTCCGGTGTAGAACGGTGGATGATATTGACACAGAAGCTGGGATTTACCGGTTTGAGATAACATTTGTTCCGTGTTTCTGCAGGCAAAATCCTTCACAGTCATTTCTACCGCTATCCGGAGGTCTTCTCCTCTCGTAATGTGGTTCTCCTGGGCGCAGGCCCCTCTGGGGTAGACATTGCCGTGGAGTTGGCCGCCCATGCTCGTAAGGTGACTCTGAGCCACCGTGGCCCGCGGCTGCAGTGGGCTCCTCCATCAAATGTCACTCTGGCGCCACCAGTTGTCCGCGCCACTGCACACTCCCTGATCTGTGAAGATGGAACCCAACTGGAGGCAGATACCATGATATTCTGCACGGGGTACAAATATAATTACCCGTTCTTGGTGCCTGATAACGAACAGCGCAAGGTGAAGAGCCCCGAAGAAGATGATGGAATGGACAGAGTGCGCCATCTTGTGTCCAATGGTGTAGAGAAGGAGGCTGAGGGTCTGCTGGAACCCTTAAAAGACTCAAAGGCAGATGATGAACTTAATAAAGAAGGCTTTGAGTTATGCAACAAGCTTTCCAATATGGGTCTACTGGACGATGAGCTGACCATGCCCGATTCCGGACAAGGACACCTCCCGCTGCTCTACAAACATTTAATCCATGCGCGGTATCCTACCCTGTGTTTCATCGGCGCTTGCAAAATAGTTGTACCCTTTCCGCTCTTTCACTGCCAGGCCCTCTTCTGTCTAGCGGCGCTGGAGGGCAAATGCCCCCTGCCGTCTCCAGAACGAATGCTTTCCGAGTCCCGCGAGGAGTTCAGGAGGCACCTCGGGTCAGGAGTCCACCCCAAGTATCTGCACCGCCTCGAAGCAAATCAGTGGGATTATAACCAATGGCTGGCAGAGACGGCCGGGTTTGAACCGCTGCCACCCGTATTGAAGAAGATGTACGAAAGCTGCCGGCAGTTCAGAAACATTAACCCCGTGTTATACAGAGATTACAAGTTTGACGTCGTGAACAGAGAGGAGTGTAGAGTAAGCGCTGCCCCTTGTGCAGACGCACAAGTTTGATATGGATTGTCCTTAATTTCATTTTTTTAGCTATGGTGGGAAGGAATATTTTTTATATTAAAAATCCGGATTTAAATTACAATATATGTATTAGAAACCCATCTTATTTGTATTCCATGGGAGCAGCCATATTAACAATGGGCGGTCCTTAAACCCATTGAAATCAGGCTTGGCTACCCGGAGCTCTACCACTTCTGGGGGAGTGGCTTCAAGTATAGGCAGGGCTAGCCATGCATGGGGGCGGGACTAGCCTTAGAAATATTAAATTAGCTGGAAAGTAGGAGAGCCGGAGGAAAGTGACCCGGCGACTCCGGGAAGCAGCATCTCATCTGGAGACTCCGAGTCACATAATTGCCATTTATCAGAAAAAACTGTGAAAACTATTTTTATAATGATATTAATACAGATAAATATAGAAGCAACATTTTTTATTTTCATATGGAATATCTTAAAGCAAATTTATTCTAAAAACAATGCATTTCAGTTAAAAAAAATAATAAAAGTATGATTTACGCCTTGATACACGTATTTCATTTGCAATGTAAAATTATTATAATGAAGTGCTTTGCGTGAACATGATTTATAAAAGATCCTGTGTTATTTTCAGCCACACACGTATTGGTTTCTTGGACACTAGTGGACAATCCACTTTAAACCTACATTGATGCAGCCTCCATAGTGTAAGTGGGCCGTTTGGGGAAATCGACGATCCCCTTGGCAACCTGCACTTTAAGCAGAGGGACAACTAGGTCTGCTGCCGCCCTAGGCATAGTCGGCCTAGGCCAGGGTACATCACCGAGAAGATGCTACGTTCTGAGAAGCACAACCCTTACCCCCCATCAAATGCCCAGTGAGATGGGGGTCTATAGATAAGTCTCGCACCCCTACTCCCTGCCCATTAAGGAGGAGGTCTACATTTCCAAAAATCCCATTGAATAGGTACCCACTCCCCTGTCTCTTCATGAAGGGGGGTGAGGTCATCCAAGCACCCTATGGGTAAAAATCACTATCCAACTTGCTTTTTTTCTACTTATTTTTTTAAGGACGTTCCAGTATAGTCAAAGGGTGCTCTTGAATCCTCATTTTCGACCCGTAACAAAGTAAAGCGGAGGCAGAGGCCAAGAGATTCTACATCAGCAATTCCAAAATGGCACCCTCCAATGACCTGAATGGGGTCTACTAACCCGAACCGTCTCCATACGGCTTGATTAACATTAAAAATACCCGGCCCTAGGTGAATGTTGTCATAATACATCCATTATGCTTAAAACATTAGTAAAATACATTGAGAATTGCCGAGTGTTCCATTAAAAAATCATACTGCCACCTATGTGTTTTAGTGTTGGGGAAATCGCTTTGTTCCCCCAATACTTGTGGGTAAGAGGGATTAACACCTCTGTTCTTTGATCCCCTTTGATCTTAGTAAGAGATTACACCTCACCCAAAACAGTAACGTAGGTATTAAAATGGAATTTTTTTCCTGTGTTGTGGGTTTGTAGATTAGAAATAAAGGAATTCCACATTTTACAAAATAAAAAACAATAATACACAATAATAAAACACATTTCAGCAGGAATTTATATTCTGTACACAATGGGTTAAACCAATGAAGGACGCATCATCAAGATGATTTCTTGGCACGTGAAAAATACACTATTTTTATTATTTTTGCGGTTTTTTTTGTAAAGATTCGTGAATGTCTATATTATATGGACCTCGAGGAATGGTTCTGGATTCACTCGATCTATTAAGAAACCCATCTTATAGAAAAAAACAACAGAAAATGTGTTTTTCTTACAGCATATTTTAATAAATAAATCAAAATACAAAATTAAAAGCCAAGAAATATTAATATTGCTATTTCAAGTTTTTTTTTAAACACTTTGTTGTAACTTTATTATTAAAAAATTAAAAAAAAAAAGTATGAAGATAAATAATTCGGAAAGGTAGACATCATGGTGTAGGACACAGATGAGGAAGTGCTGACAATGTCCTTCTACACCAAACTTCTTAAGTCATTCGAAGTTATATTCTGTACATCAAGTTGTTGGTGGTAATTGGGGCTTCCACGAGTAACGTTGGATGTTTCGGCACGCGATACACGGAGCTCATGGCGCCCCCGCCGGTGGAGAGTCCCAGTTTTGGAGTATTCTGTGATTTGGGGAGATGTCTTGCTCTTCTGTTCTGAAACCAGACCTGTAAAAGACGAAGAGTAGGGTTTAGTGGCTTTGTAGTCCTAATATGACATAAACATGATGTGCGTTGACTTATGGGTCAGCCAATGATAACGGGCACTAATGACGTCGAAATCTGGGTGAATTCTTACCTGTATCCGGGGTTCTGGTATCCCCGTGATTTCCGCGATGCGGCTTCTCCTCACGAAGTCTGGATAAGGGTCCAGATCGAATTGTTTTTTGAGAAAGAAGGTCTGCTCTTTGTTGTAGTCTGTTCTTTTCCGAGACCCCCTGCTCGATTGGGGTAGCAGAGGAAATCTGGTCTCAACTCTGGGCTTCTTACATCCTTCTGACACATCTCCATCAAATGACCCTGTGAGGAAAGCAATTTAGGATCGTTAGTTGAAAAACAATTGGTTTGAGATGGAATTATCAACTGAACTGACCCCCCCAAAAACCCCCCAACTTGGTTTACATTACTAACATTTAACATAACGTGGTGAATATACCCTTATGACATCCCTTGTCATATTATATTACATATACAAAAGAATGGAACAATATCAACTATTAAAATGTATTTTTCTGTTGAAATAATGTAAAAAAAGAAAGCAAACTTACTCTTTAAACCTCTGGAGAGCTGGTGATGGTTGTTTCCAGCCGTTATCACGGGAGGCTGGCATTCCGCAATGTTTGGATATGGGGTTCTGCCGGTAGCAGGTTCATGCGGCATGCCCAAGATGGAGTAAAGCTCCAGCAGCGTCTCTTGTAAAGCCTTTGACTCCTGGAGAGGGCCTTGGTCTTCTACAGCTGGGAGAATTTCAGAAAACGTCCCGCAAATGCTGGTAGGAAAAGCTTTGTCTTGGTTCTTCAAGGGAAGATGCAGCTCTGGATAGTCTTCTTCTAAGGAGAGGGCAGTGGAAATTATTTGGTCCAACTCAACGTCTCTGTCCATGTCTGGATCTCTCTGCTGTCCTGGGTGAACTGGTGTAACCCTCTGTGCCCGGGTACCTTATATACCCATAGAATTCTGGGATATGCCACTAAGTGTTTTGGGCATTGATCAGGAACCCCTTTGATGTCTCTATAATGTCAAGGTGATACCTCGACATTACAGTGACACCTTCCATCCATCATAAGCGGACACCTCCATTTGACACCTCATCAAACGCACTTGATGCACTTGAAGTTCACAATGGGAATGGTTTAATTGATGTATACATTTTTCTTTCAAAATGGGGAATATAAAAGACTTGCATTTATGTTAAAAATCATAGTAAACACTTATAAAGATGTGTATTCGAAGACTGGGGTAAACAAGGCAATTCTCATTTGTATTATGTGGGCTTTTAAAATAAACTCATGAAAATTAATAAGTTCTTTTTGTACTCTTCAGCTATTTTTATAATATATATATATAAATATTGTAATTAAAATGTATTCAAATAAAAAACAGTTTTCGAGGAACAGGAATCACAGATCAATAATACAATTTTTTGTTTTTATTATACTATTGCCTGTCTGTTGGGATTTTTCCAAAGATGTCCAAACGTGAACAGAGAACGATCTCCCCATCTCAGCTGGCCCAATGTATTCTATAACAACAAGTGGAAGAAACGTCTTCATGGATTTATCGATTATATAGCATCTGGCACTCGATCTGTCTCATCGTGACGTCAGAAATATCCGTCGAGACCCCATTTTGTCTCTCCAGCGCAATCAATGTCTCTCACTTAAGAGTACAGAAATACATGTGGTCTTCGGCCAAACGTTTTATGGAACCTGCCAGGACTTCCAAACAAGTTGGGTGTAAAATGGACTCTTCATTGTCTCCCAATGTAGGACGTACTGCACCGGCCTCCGCAACCTACTCTGCCCCCCGTCCGACTTGATCTAAGTAATTTTTGGCTAGTAATAGAAGCAGCCATTTTATCATAAAGTCCAGGGTCAACCTCAGTTGATGCCCTCTTGATAAAATATATAACCAAGTCTGCAAATATAGAGCTCCCTATGTTGTCTTTTATTTCAACTTTGCCTTTCGGTAGCCTCTTCTCACCATGATTGATTCAAGTTTGACGATATTGAGATCTTCCACTTCTTCATTGTTAAATCTGAGAATTTATTAGTATAATTAAACTCTTTACTCTACTTCAACAACAAGCACACCCCTTGTTGACATTAAGTATTCAGAAATAATTGTCATTACTGTTAATTCATGATAATGAAGTACGCATAGTTAGGGGTTTTGGAAAAAACTTGTCTCTCCCATCTAACATAAGATGATAATAATTTCTACATACATTAAAATTCTTTGTAACATTCGTGTGAATATCTGATTCTTAAAGAGCCCAACTTGTATTTTTGCTTTAAATCACATTATATCACATTTTTATGTGGATGTAACATTAATATTTCATTCTCTACTTTTTTTTGTTATGAATCAACCAGAACATTCAATGATGTCATAAGATGTTATATGATGTCATATCTTATTAGTAAATAACTGCTAAATGAAAGGTACCATCAGAGGGAGAGGCATCTTTGCTCAGTTTCCCAACTTTTGATGAGTTTTACTTTTTTTAAACGACAGGTAAACTGATATTTTTAAAATACTTATTTAGCCCCCAGATATTGAATGTCATTATTGGATGGGTGATGGGGAGAAAAAAGAAGTGTTATAGAGTTTGAAGTCCAGTTCGCACCTAGTTACTTTGATCTCCTTTGATTCTGGTTAGACGCCCCAAACCCAAAACACACAACGTTCTGACCCATAATAGCGACGAGGGATTTAATATGGAAATGAACCTTTATTGTAATTTGTGGATTGGAGATGAAAGAGTCGGCCCTTTTCATCCATCGAGACAGATAACGTGACAGCTCTTCAAGTGATCGCAACCGATCGGATAACCAATGACACTTATTGAACTTATACATCAGCGGCAAGAAAAACTGAATTCACTTCCTTGTATTCAATTACATTTTTAGAGTGATAACCAGTCAGCTATACTCAAACCAAGTCGATTACATTATTCTTAACCCCTTAAGGACAAAGGCCGTACATGTACGGGCTCAAAATGGATTGTTTTCAATGGGTTTAGGGACAGCCCATTGTCCTTAAGGGGTTAAGTGCTAGTAACCACTCACATTATATGGTTGAGTTTTACCCTAGGCCTGAACCAGAGCACTGCGGCCGCCGTCCTTTCATGAAGATCATGAAGATGCGACCACATGCCCTGGAGATCCTCCTCAGAAGGACATGCGGTGCATGTTTAGGGTACTATGGTGGCTCAATATATCCTGGGCATACCTAAAATCTCCATTCTGAAAGGAATTATCTCTTCTTCCTAGCCTTGAGATCTCCAGGCCTCTCCCCGAGGCCCTCACAACAATAATATTTAATAAGCAGGCCTTCATTATCTGCCTCATTCCCCCTCAACGCCCTGCACCAGTACGTCTTAGCGTGTGGTAAAATGTATTGTCAACTCCGAATATTGTCAGTTTTAATGCTTTCGTTCGTTGTAATAACGCCGGGGAATGTTCCGGAGCTCCATGTTACATCACCCGACCATGCAATATAGGCTTGCTTCCCACTTGCGTAACCGGCAAAAATGTCTCTGTAAAACTTCTATTTGTACAATTACAAAATGCCAACGCTTGGTTGAACTTTAGCATACCGCAAAAAAAGGTAATAATATAATAATATTAATAATAATAATAAGTTACATTATATGATCTTAAAACATTGCCAAGTGCGGTTCAAATTCTGGTGGAAGTTGTGGTTTCTGGTTGACTTTATGAAACCAAAAGGTTTGTTGTCAAAAGGAAACCTTCAAGGTAGTCGGTTAACACCTAAATTATTTCATCTTGTTTGATCTCGGTTTGGCGCCTCACCCTGAAAAACACCCAACGGTAAACCAAAATAGGAAGGTGCTAATTTAAATGGAAAATAATAGAGAGTGGTTAAAAATATTGGAAACAAATAGAATCTGGGTGATATCTTTATTGACGGGATGGAATAAAGAGCAAGCGTTGACGAAGACCGTTTGGGTATGTCTATGCCTTAAGAAGAGTTGTCCTGAAAGCATGCACTCTAATTCTATGCAGTTAGATAATAAAGGTTTGCTAAATGGAAATAAATCATCGTAAATCTTGATTTTCTCTAAAGATCCGTATATTTACATTTTGATTGTAGAGGATGACACAATCTCAGAAAATATTTGTTGTATATTTTATTGGTTATCATCTGCCTATATTTTTATTATGTCCAGAAAAAAGTACATATTTAATATATTTAATATAATTACCATATTATTGTGAGTGACTAACGATTATACATACTCTACCGGTATAATCACTACCAAAATATAGCTTAACTTGTAGAGATTAATCGAACCGTTACTTGGTAAATCCACTCCCCTAGCAGCTGCGTCAACAAACATACACTAAGTTCTCTCTGCCCAACCCACGCCGGTAAAACATCCCAGTGTCTCAGTAAATATTATTAGAGTCGACTACCATCCTTAAATTGCAGGCAGTAAACTGAGCTCCTACTTTTTAAATACATGTGGCTTGTTAAAAGAAATGGATCCGCATCACCCGCCTTCCGTGTGCGTTATACGATTAGCCAACGTAGGATAATCTTTATATTCATAAAATCACCTAATACTCTGCATTAGCTTAGTTTATGACATGTCTTAGATAAGAATCCACCCATCTTTTGCCGTCCTTCATTCCCTTAATATAATTGAGCAGTGTCGTAATATACCACAAGCATCTGATCTACTATGTGTGTGGCACTGTTGTGTCATGCAAGATCGTTCGCACCGTGTTTCCTTGAGGCACACTCCCAATTGCTGGAAATAACAAAAATCACCCAATCTGTGACCCACCTTTGCCTACTCTGACAATGCTGTGTAGTGTGATAAAAACGCGCTTAAAACTACTACATTAAATAATAACCATACCTCTCTACTGTGCCTAGCACATCGACTCCGCTAGCTCACGATCAATTATACCGGGTAATAATACTGACATATTCTAATTTACTTAACGGCGTAGTATATAGGCCAATTAGGATTTTTTTATCTAAATTGGTGAGCACAAAAAATAAATAGATTTAAAAAAAAAAAAAATAATAGCAAAAACATAATAAGCAATATAAGATTAAGGTTACTGTTATTTGGTTTAGCGGATTTGGTTATTTTTGACCGTTACTGCATCTACTCACCAGAGCCCTGTCGATAGGACCAGAATACAACGACCCTTTAGAAGAACCTTATTCTGGTTAAAAATGCTTCTTATGTTGGCTTCCAGCTTGAGGTGCTTGTTGGAGACTTTTCAGACGACCCATTGTCATGTTTCCTCTATCAAATTCAGCTCCTCACTTAAGATACAATAAAAGAAACCCCCCCGATCAAATAATACCTTAAAAAGAGCATGATATAAAAATCCGTCATAATTGATTAAATAATTATCAAATTAAAAACAACTCAATATTTAGTGTCTGATGTCCGCATATTCATAATCTATATAAGGCTGCAAATTCATTATGAATCATAGACGTTGCTAAATGAGAGGATTTGAAAATAAAGGACTCGATCTCTCTTCCTTTTTTCCGCTTATTTCTCCTACGCTTGTTGTGACTCCATGACACTAAATCCAAAAAGTTATTATGAGAAAACATTAACATTCTAGATAAATAATTATGGAGGCTTCGGTAACCTAATATATAAACACTTCTTGTTCTATTCTGCGTATAAACCGCCTCTTGAGAAACACACTATATATATCATTAATAATAGAATATATAAATAATTTGTAAGTCGCAAGGATATTGATAAATGCAGTCTGAAACCATAACTATTTTAAGAATTGGATAGAGGTAAATCAACTTATTTTTGGTGCTTGTCGAATGTTCCCTGTTTCTGTCCACGGTTGCATTTGATTTCTTTAGTATATTGGAACCCATGGAGGTGGATCTCATGTGGGATTCCGGAGTTAGAGTAACGCTTGAGTAATGTTTGGTCGATGATCAAGGAAGATAATGGAATATGGAGTATGGTCCAGGAAGACCACAATAAGTGGTCTGAGAATCCCGACCCCAGAACGCATGCCGTGGAACTTGGGCAATCGTCTGAAGATCCTACGACGACGGACGTGATGTGGCCCAACTCGCTGTCCATGTCTATTGCCTTCTCTTCCTAAATGTGGGGGTAGAATAAAGGGTTCCACTGCCCTTAAACATTCTATACGTCAGCAAAATAAAGGTTGTAACCACAATGTGTATTGGAGACTAAGTATGGCAGTTTACATCCATCCACTTTGATCTTAACTTGACCCTCGTCTGTAGAAGAAAAAAATCTTACCCACCAAAAAATGTTAGACCTTATTTTAAAAAGTTTTTCAATTCAAGTACATTTGAATTAAAAAAAAAATAGCAATATAATACATAGTTCTATAGATATCATTCTTAAGTACTGTGTGAAAGTGAAGTGAAATTTAGGACTTTAGGGCTTTTCAAACGCTACCGAACACAAATTTTGCGTGTTTAGGTAAGTTAGACTTCATATATTAATTGCTGTATATTTTCTACATATTTTAATTTATTTTTGAAGCATTTGAACTCCCTAATTATACAAAATTGTTCTCCAAATAAATGGATTACTTTGGAATTTATGTTTTTTAGAATTGTAGTATTTGAAAGCACTTTAAAGTTTTTAAAAAAACTTTAAGCTGCCCTAGATGTTATTCATTTTTGCTATTGTTAAAAATATATATTTACACTTAAAAAAAAGGCATTCTTTTGGCAAATAAAATTATTGATTTGTTACGCATTATTTATTCAAAATTAAAATTCAAGGTTGAATAAAGGGATATGAAAAAAATGGCCACAAATACCCAAATCACAATAATTTGACACCCCCCCAAAAAAATATCAATACAATGCAATGTTTTATGGGGTTAGTTAAAAACAAAAAATCTGTTATTTGTAATCTTTCAAAAAATGTTTTTATTAAATCCATTTCTTAATAATGCATACTGTTGGAAAATTAAATAAAACGGACGCTTTACTATTTAAAAGAAATACTTAATAATAACTAGAATATAGAATTATGAAATGCCACTATATCGTCTTATATAAAATATCCTGATTCTTTTTAAAATATATATATATTAACTTGGTACATAATGCCTAAAAGTTATAGGATTCAAAACTGTAAGGATTTTTTTTAAAATTCACTAACAAATAAATTTGATTATTTTTATGTCGTTTCCACATTGTTTATGTTATCAGATCTGGTTGGTAGTCCTAAAAAAAACCCCAATACCAAGCAGATTAAAACATCTGTACAACATGTTGCCAAAAACAAAAAAGTAATTTATTCTATAACTGGATTGAGAATTTTCTGCTGGTTGCAGGAGGGCGTGTAGATATAGCCCAGTGCATCAGCGCCCTCAAGTGGTTGGAGGATGTAACCAAACAAGAGATCCTGTGCTAGAGTATTTTATCCAGCTGCCGACTGGCTGGAACAAAGACTTACCCTTTCTTTGAACATTTCAGATTTCTTGCTGGTTATTGGTGTAAATAAAGAGAAATAAAGGGAAAAAATCCCAACCGGCATGAAAATCACTTTACCCGGACCATCCGTTGGTATAAAAAATCAAGTGTATTAAGTGCCAGCTGACACAACCCAAAAGTCCCTCAGCCGGGGGGGTAGTTACTTCTGACGCGTTTCGTCCAAAAGCGCTTTAGAAGAAAAGTTTTATATTATATTTTTTTATAACTTCTCAATTCTCTATTATAACATTCGTATAAATGGAGTTTTAAGAATGATAAATTGCTTATCGTTTATCTTTTCTTTGTACGGTCAAGATTTTTTGTGTCTAAATAATACTAATTTTGGTTGCCTTGGGTCAAAATTTGGTGGCTAAAAGCCAAACATATACTAAAACTGGTTGTATCTGATCTAAAACAGTCAGGGTTCAAGGTATTTTACCTAACTGGAAAATAATTGTCATGGTTATGATATATTTTAGAGCGAATGAGGGTACGCGGGCGCACCGTAATCACTTTCCCTATGCTCTAATTTAGTCTTGGTCTTCTACCGCGCCCCCCCCCCCATTGAAAACTCACATCTACGGTCATCTATGTGCAACTATATATGAAAAAGGATTCAGACATATTTACAATAAACATGTTTTATTGACATTTCGGTAGGAAATACAGATTTTTTTTTATTACATCTTTATTAAATAATAAAAACCAGTGCAAAATAGAAAAAAAATATACAAAGTGCTAATAATGTCTTTTTGTCGATATATATCAAGTGCTTTCGATATTGGTGCTTGTAACATAAACCGTCTGGAGACATTTGGTCTTCTCTGAGTAATGTTGGCTGTTTGGATTCCCAACAGGGACGATCAACAGTTTACGTTTGTTGTGTTTTTTTGCGGATTTGCGGGTTTCGGGAGATGCCTTGCTCTTCTGTTCTGAAACCAGATCTGTGAAAATAGAATACTTCTGATTAGATATCATATATATAGACCATATGTTGAATTGCAGCCAATAAAAAATCAGTGTAACATAACATAGAATGATGTATAGTATTTTTTGTATGTATCGTATTTACTCTTCTACATGTGCAAGAATTAATTTGGCCAGCTATTTTTTTTAAAATTAAATCATAATAAATAAAAAAAAAAAATAACAAAATTAAAATAAATATTAAAGAAAAATAATAATAAAATAAACAACTTACTCTTACAACTATTGTTAAATAATAATAATTAAAAAAATACAATATGAAATGTGATGCTTACCTGTATCTTGGGTTCTGGGATTCTAGTTATCTTTGATATTTGAAGTCTGCTCACAAAGTCTGGATAAGGGTTCAGATCAAACTGATTCTGTAGGTAGATGATCTGTTCCCTGCTGTAAATGGACCTCTTTTTGGTTCTTCTCCTTGACGTTGCTGTCGGAGGACCATCAGTCAAAGATCGATGCCTTTTATGCCTTTCCAAATTGTCTTCATCAAATGATCCTATCATTATCAAGGGAAAAAAAACATTAATGAAGGGCCATTTATATAAAAATATAAAAATAAACAGGAAATTTTATATAAAACTCAAACATTCTAACAACTTGGTGGACCAGTAGAAAATGTACTCACTTTTTATGCCGTTGGATCTCTGGCAGTCTCTTTCCAGAGCCATAGCAAACATTCTTTCTGGTACATATGGTTGACTTGATTGGCTTGTCGGGATCTCATACGGAATCCCCAAGATGGAGTAAAGGTCTATCAGTGTCTCTTGCGTGGTCTTCAATTCATGTAAAGGATCTTCTCTGCCCTTACTCGATGAGATATCAGGGAATATTAAAGGAAGGTAGGCGTGATAGGTCTTCTTGTTGTCTCCAAATGGAAGATGTAGACCTGGATAGTCTTCTTCTAAAGATAGAGCAGTGGAGATGACTTGTTCCAACTCAAGATCGCTGTCCATTGCTGCCTCCTGGTAAATCTCTGGCTAGAATGAAGAATTTGGCTTTTTCGGGGGAAATTTATACATCTTGGGGGATTGTGGGTATACCCAGAATGTATATTGAAAATAAAAAGGGAGCCCCATAGTATCTGGGGTTAGCACCTCTGCACTTTGATCTCCTTTGATCTTACCTGGACACTCTCTCTTATAGTATACATAATCCAGATCCAAAATATCAATGTGCAAGTTAATATGCAAATGTATCTACAGGTAACACCTAAGGATTTTGAATTCCTTTGATATCAACTGGGCCTTTCCCTGTGCAAAACACCTCATTCTAAACCAAATAAAGTCAAGTTTTACATATATGTTATGTATATTTTGGGTTATTATTATTTGGGTGATTATTTTAAAAAAGTTGAATAACAAAATATTATTGGTCAATATTTTAATTAAGACATTATATATATGGATATATATAATATATATATATATATATATATATATATATATATATATAAATGATATATTATATTATAGTATTTATTATATATATATATATAATATATAAATATATATAAGATATATATATATATATATAATAAAAACTAATTTTTATATTCTCTAAGTTGTAAATTTTGAGATGCAGACTAGATGAACCAAATTAGTCTGATCTGCTGGCAATTATTTCTGTTAATAAAATATTAGCATTCTGTCTTTGTTGATGTTAAATCATTTTTTCTAGTTATGAATATTAAGGTAGAATGAATTCTGGGTGTCTTTTTTACATTTTTATACATGGTATATCGGCAGGACATGTTAAAAATGAGCCTGCATTTAGTTACAAAAATATTTCCCAAAGTATTTTCATAGTAGTAATTTTTTATATTGGCAAGTTACAAACCACGGAAGATTTTTACTTTTTCTGATGCCAAATGGCATGAAATGTAAAGTTTTAATTCAATGACATCACTGCGGTTAACGATAATGTGAATATTTGCTACAAAAATGTTCTTAGCATTAAGTGAGACGGTAGCACATTTTTTTTAACTAAAATATTTCATTTTTATAAGACATAATTTAGTGATTTTTCATTTTAATAAAGATTTGGTTCATATGATTCACAAGGATATCTTCTAGTTATTTCCTCGTTGTATTTTTATGGCGTCTGTTCAAAAATGGGCATTAACCATTTACTTGACCAGGAATCCGATTGACTTTATCATTTTTATGAGGATTCCTTACTAACTGTTACTTTACTTAATACTGTATATCATGACACAATTGTATGTTATTTATTCCTAATGTAGTTATTACCTTTGCCATAGCAATATAAGTTGGTCTACATCTAATTATGGTTGAATTTAGGGGATCCCCGGTCATTTGACATTGTGTGCATCAAGAAATGGATGGCACAACCAGGGGTTAAGCTTAGAACAAAACGGAAGCCCAATATTCACCTATAAAACCATTTTTTTTGTTATAAATAAACATTTTATATAACAAAATAAATTAAATAAATTAAAAATAATAAATAATAATAAATCATAATAAATAATAATAAATATATGTGCAAATTTTATATACTGGTACCCAAAATATGTGGCAGCATTATGGTATCTGTACAAAAAAAAAAACAACCCGCAAGACATATCGATGTAAACTTTTTTTTATATATTTATATTATTTTATATTTATTTATAATATTTATTTTACATGCTTTCCCTTTAGAAATGTTGAGGTTGGATTTTCCCAATGAACGTATTTAATGACTGACAAGAAACGAACAATATCCAGATATTAAATTATTAATTTATTCAAAAGCAAAATAGAAAATTAGTATACATAATAAACAAGATAAATTAATGTAAACATAGTAAAATAGTACTTTAAATCAATGAATACCAGTGAAGTATTTACTGTTGTTAATATCCCAAATAAGAAAACATAATTTCTTCTATAAGAAGACGTATTAATAAAAATCATTGTACGGAAATAAGTGCTATTAATGTCATTCAGTTTTATCATTTTATCAGTTAGTTCTTCTTCAAGAAACTGTTTTGACTTCTCTCGGTTTAGTCTTCTCTTTTCTGACTTATTCTGGATGGTAATCTCTCCAATTATATGGAATTTCTGGTTCCCCAACACATCAGGATTCCTTTTTGGATTTCAGTAAGTGCCTTGATCTTCTGTTCTGAAACCAGACCTGTAAAAGCAACAACGTTGTTAAGCATACCAATTATTATTATATATAATGTACATAGTTTATGTATAAGTGAAGAAGCGTGAGGACAATGAGTGGAACCCAGAGACATTCCAATGAGTGGAACCTAGATAATTGTCTGAAACAAGAATTACATGTTAACGTACTATATATTTGCACATATAAAATAAATGATATTATTATATATGTATTATTCTAAATTATTCTAAATTATGTAGTCAGTCCATTGAGTCTTGTAGTTTATATTTAGTCAAAAAAAGGGAAGAATCGTTTATGAAATTGGAATAAAGTCTACCTGTATCTTGGGTTCTGGGATTCTAGTTATCTTTGATATTTGAAGTCTGCTCACAAAGTCTGGATAAGGGTTCAGATGAAACTGATTCTGTAGGTAGTCGGTTTGTTCCCTGCTGTAAATGGTCCTTCTGTTGGTTCTTCTCCTTGACGTTATTGTCAGAGGATTATCATTCGAAGGTCGATGCCTTTTACATCCGTCCTGAACGTCTTCACCAAATGGCCCTATTAGGATCAGAAGAAGAAGAGAACATCAGCATTGATCTTCCGGGAGCATTAAACACAATGGCTTACATTTATTAAATATATTTAATATAACTCAGATCTCAAACAAAGTAATTTAAATACTTTGATGGAGATATGGAATGTGAACTTACTTTTGATGCCTTTAGAAGGACGATGATTGGGGTCCCGTTCCAGTCGTACAATAATGGTTTCTTCTGGGAGGTCAGGATCCATGGTAGTCTGATTCTCACATTTAATTCTCAAGAGAGAGTAAAGTTCCAGCAATGTGTCTTGTAGGATCCGTGAATCCCGAAGAGGATCTTCTTTCCTGGTACCCTGGAAAATATCAGGAACGGTGCCAAGATTAGTGGTGTCGTCGTCTTGACCCCATGTGAGGTGTAGTCCTTTGTAGTCTTCCTCTAAAGAGAGGGCGGTGGAAATGATTTGGTCCAACTCAGTGTCGTTGTTCATTGCTGTCTGCCAGTGACGGTTTTGTTAGAAGTGATGAGTTCCATTGCATCTGGACATTTTATATACCCAGGAGAAAATGGGTGAAACAGAAATGTGGATTGGAGATCAAAGGGAGCATCCATAGCTACCCAAGCAAAATGGGTTTCACACCTCTGAACTTTGATCTCAGTCGGGCATATTCTGCATATGACACCTCATTCAGGCCCGTATTAGGACTGTTGAGTGAATATGGAAATCCATGTCCAGGTATGGTGGAGTCAACACCTGTGCACTTTGATGTCAAGTTGACATCTCTCAAATGTATGAGATTCAATATGGAACAATTTCAGTAAACAAATTGTTTACTGAAATGTATCTCTGAGACGTTTACAACATCACATTCTACATACATAGATATTAATATGTTGTTGGTCCCTACGTTGCTGCTATAACGGCTTCCACCGTTCCAGGAAGGCTTCCCACAAGATATTGGAACGTTTCTGTGGGAATATTTGGCCATTCATCCAGTAGAGCATTTGCGAGGTCAGACACTGATGTTGGATGAGAAGGCCTGCGTTGCAATCAATGTTCCAGTTCATCCCAAAGATGGGGTTGAGGTCAGGGCTCTTTGTGGGCCAGTCAGGTTCTTCCACACCAAACTCATGCAACCATGTCTTTATGGAGCTTGCTTTGTGCGCTGGGCAACAGAAATAGAAAAAGGCCTTCCCCAAACTGTTCCTACAGATCTGGAGACATAGCATTGTCCAAAATGTCTAGGTATGTCACTTTAGAATACCAAAACAATGCAATGCTTGGCTGAAACTGGGTCATGCAACAGGGCAATTATCCCAAACATTCCAGCAAATCTACAACAGAATGGCTAAAAAAAGAAAGAATCAATGTGTCAAAGTCCAGACCGATTTAAGTGCTGTGGCGGGACTTTAAGAGAGCTGTGCGCCCGCAAACCTCAATGAAGTGAGCAACATTAGAAGAGTGAGCCAAAAGTCCTCCACAAGGATGTGAGAGACGGATAAAGTCATACAAACATACAATAACTACTTCAACTTAGTTCTGCTAAAGGTGGTTCTACAAGCTATTGAAGCATAAAATGTACTTGGTTTTTCACACATGGCTTCTCCATTTTGGCTTTTTTTTTGTTAAATAAATCATTGTAATATGTCATGTGTTGTTGTTCATCTGAGGTTGTAATTGTCCTGATATGTATAACCATAGAATTCACAGAGGCTGTACATGCTGGGAGGATCAGCTGTAGTGCAGGGTACGCCAGTGTTCAATTCCCCTTAAGCTAGTAACAGACTGGAAATCCATGCTGGGTTTTGAACGTCCAGTCCAAGATTTTGATGACGCCTGCAACAGATGCAGGAGAAGGTCTTTAAAGCCTGCTGAGTGGAGATAAACTTCCCATGGTAAGGGGAGTTTTTTGAAAAGATGGTCCCTAAGCAAATGTAGGTCGATACGATCTTGGAGCTGTGTGTGTTTTCTGCGGGAGGTTTTCCTGGGCCTGGCATAGCCAGGTCTGGAAGGGCAGATAAATGTAGTGAATATTTCTGTCTGCTCATTCTGGATCAGCAAAATGTAGGTCGGCCAGGGCATTTATTATTATTATTATTGTGTAAATGGAATCTCAGTTTATTTAAGTTTTGCTGTTTGTGAGCCCTAGAGAGTTGTTTACATTTTTGATTTTCCCAATGAACATGTTGTTTTTGGATTTGCGGAGATGACTTCATCTTCTGTTCTGAAACCGGACCTCAGCTGGGCATATTATGTATATGACGCCCCACTCAGACCTAAGCTAGTACTTTTAACCCCCTGTATGCCACTCTGCCTCCAGAAATGCCTTATATCCCTTCATATGCCACTCTGTCCCATGATATGCTTTTTAATCCCCTATATGCCAGAGAAGGGGTATAAGTATTTCTGGAGGCACATATGGGGTTAAAAGGCATTTCTGGAGGCAGAGTGGTATAAGGGGGTTAAAAGGCATTTCTGGAGGCAGGGTGGCATATAGGGGGTTAAAAACATATCAGGGAGGCAGAGTGGCAAGCCTGGGGGCAGATGTGCTTAACTGGGGGGCAGGTTGGCAAATAAAAGGAAATAAAAACGAAAAAAAATGTATTTTTTCCTACAGGGTCATCTTATATTCAGGCTTTTTCTCTTTTTCCTAAATTAATATTCAGATTTGGGGGGGTCGTCTTATAATCGAGCAGATACGGTATATGTTGTGACACTGTCCAGCCTCCGGGAGATAGTTTAGTTTTTGTGCACAGTTCATGTATACGGGTCGCTGTTGTGGGGCAGTTGGAGAGCAGGGTGGGACATCACTCAATGCTGAGTTTTGATGAATGGGAAGGAGAAAGATGGAGACTGTGAGGGGACAGGAAGTTCCTCTGTGCTCCCATGGTAAACGATAGGCTCTAAAAAGTGAGTTTCTCTGTGTGTTGCCTACGGGAGGATTTCCAGAGCCTATGTATATATATAGATATATATATATATATATGCACTGGTCTGCATCCAGTATTCTGTGCTCGTTTGTTTTGTTCCTCGTTCCCTCCTTCTGTGTCTGACTGGCCAGTATTTAACGTGGCCTCCCTAGCTATTTGTTTCCAACCTCGGCCTCCTGCAGGAAAGTTGCTTGTTCTCTGTTTTGTTGTTGTCGATCAGGTATCAAGTTGTACTATATGGACAAAAGTATTGGGACACCTGACCATTACACCAACAGGGACTTTGATGACATCATATTCTAAATACATAGACATTCATATGCAGTTGTTCCCCTCCGTTGTAGCTATAACAGCTTCCACTCTTCTGGGAGGGATTTCCACAAGATTTTGGGGAGTTTCTGAGGGAATTTTTGCCCATCCTTTCAGAGAAGCACTTGTGAGGTCAGCCACTGATGTTGGACGAGATGCACGGCTCGTGATCTCCATCCAGTTTATACCAAAAGGTGGTTTGGGCATAAGGTCAGGGCTCTGTGCGGCCGGTCAAGTTCTTCCAAACCAAACTCATTCAACCACGTACCGCAGCAGCTCTGGCGCCAGTAGTTTAAATGTGCGTATCAGCAACTCTATTGGTCGCCAGCAGGGGGCCTCCTGCTGGCGACCAATGAGCACACTACCATATATAGCTAAATATTCTCAGGCAGAATATTATGCTACTCAATGTAAAACCAACAGAGG
>VKOC01005708.1:0-21674 GCA_009364415.1 Spea multiplicata
AATTGCCGCCGAAATCGATAATAATATCTTTACAAAAGAGGATATTCTTCTCTCTCCGAACGGCTTCTGAAAAATGGAAAATTTAGTCGAAATTGATTCATTACTTGACACTTTATAGGCCGGGCTGGGTATTGATCGCCTCTTGTCATGTCCCATCAGGCTTAATCGAAGCTGAAGTCCAATGTCGATGCTGGTATTTTTCATAATTCCAGGAGTGCAGACAGACACAAAACAGACGCAGCCCCCCTCCAAATGCCCCCTCTGCCCACCAAGACCCCCTGATCTGGAGGCAGATGCTCTCATACCCCCAGCCAAAGACCTAACCCCCCCCCCGAGGCAGCTGCACAGACACCCCCACTTCTAGACAGGGAGCCCCCTAAAAACTTGAATTCAGCCTCTGGGTGCTCGGTGGGCTTCAGCTAGAGAGAGACCCCACAATATGAAGCTTATCCCCCAAAATGTGTGACCCCAGGGGTGGGTGCAGGACGGGGACCCCCAACACAGAATGCTAAGTAGCAGTGTGAGCTCCCAACATGTCTTAGAGCATTTAAAGACCCCAGGTGAGCCAGAGCCCCCCAGATAAGAAATCCAGCACCCTACTTTAACCCTTTAATTCCCGAATGTGCTCTTTTAGTTATGTATTGTCTGGAATATGCTCCTTAAATAAACTTTAGCACCTGAATACCCATGCCCTGGGGTATTCCCATCAATACTCTCAGCCCTGGGGTTATTCCCAATCAATACTCTCAGCCCTGGCGGTATTCCCATCAATACCTCTCAGCCCTGGGGTTTTCCCGATCAATACTCTCAGCCCTGGCGTTTATTCTCATTCAATACTCTCAGCCCTGGGTATTCCCATCAATAACCCTCAGCCCTGGGTATTCCTATCAATACTCTCAGCCCTGCGGTATTCCCACAATTACCCTCAGCCCTGGGTATTCTCATTCAATACTCTCAGCCCCTGCGGTATTCCCACAATACTATCAGCCCTGGGTATTCCCATCAATACTCTCAGCCTGGGTATTTCTCATCAAATCATCTCAGCCCTGGGTATTCCCCATCAATTTACTCTCAGCCCTGGGTATTCCCATCAATACCCTCAGCCCTGGGGTATTCCCATCAATACTCTCAGCCCTGGTCATTCCCATCAATACTTCTCAGCCGCTGGGTATTCCATCAATACTCTCAGCCCTGCCGTATTCTCATCAATACTCTCAGCCCTGGGTATTCCCATCAATACTCTCAGCCCTGGGTATTCCATCACACGGTGTTTAACCCCAGTACTCACAGCCTTGGATTCTGTCTCTATTTTCTTACCCTTGGGCTCTTCTTAAGACCCAGATCCTAAAACCCGTTCCCTCCCCGTGATTCTTTTACCCCCATCTCCTGCCCCTCACACTATTACTTCCCTAAACAATGCCCCTACCGTATAAACAGAGCCAAGATCCCCGATACCCCAATACCCCCAGAGGAGGCGATCTCTGTAATCTGCCCATTTTACTGATCCATGTACTTCTGGCTCTTACCTGTGGCTTCTTAATTACTCCAAATCCCACCCCACGGTCTGTTTTTGGCGATAACTGCATCGCATCTCTGTAGCTCTGGCGATCAGTGAGCTCTCTGTTACTATTACCCGGTAATTGCATACAATGTAACTTTATTGGACATTTGTAACTTGTTTAATTAACTCTGCTTTACTGCATCTTACAATCCCAGTTACACCATCTCTGATCCAGAGGAAAGAGGTAACGAGGGGGTGAATAAATACATGAGGAGGCATGGGGTGTGATGTAAGAGGGGAGTTGTATATGAGTAGATTTCTGGTGTCCCCAGTGCAACAAATTCCCAAACATGTGTCTTCAGTCTACTTTGCACAGGTTGGAGGTACCCTGTATGTACTACTTTTTTGCATAATGGTAATTAATTAAAGACTTTCCCAAACTAGGGCTGCCAAATGTGTTCAATATTAGAGGGGGGGGTTATTCTGCACTCACCACTCACAGACCTAACGGGGGCAACAGCATAGAGAGTGTGAGAGAGATTTTACAAAGAGGGGGATTTGTTAAAGTGAGAAGAAGTTAAGAGATCGAGAGAGTTCTGGAGAGACTACAAGAGGAGACAGTCAGGGATATAAAGAGAGAGAGAACTACATGCAGTCCAGACAGAGAAATGTATGGGGGGGGGAGACTGATTTAAAGAGAATACAACGGTGTTAGAGACTGAGAGAGAGACAGAGCTCTATAAAGAGAGGGGGGTGATAGCAGGGGATGGAAAAAGTTCTATAAAAGTGAGAGACAGTAAGAGATGAAAACACGGAGACACAGAGAGGGGATGTGTTGTTGCATTATGGTTTGTGGTTGTTACATTGTTACTGTTATTGTTTGTGATTGTTACATTGTTGTTTGTTATTGTTACACTGTGACTGTTACATTGTTACATTGTTGTTATTGGTTCACCGTGATTGATACATTGTTGTTACACTGTGATTGATACACTGTGATTGTTACATTGTTGGTATTGTTACACTGTGATTGTTACATTGTTACTGCTTCAGGGTGGTCCCCCCCCTCTTATCACTTTTCTCCTTTCACTTTTTTTTTTCCAATCTCAAAGTTTTCTCTTACCCCCCCCCCCACTGTGTATCTACCTCCAGATGATTCACTTGGCATGGATGCACTTGAAGGTACTTTTGTAATGATGAATCTGTGTCCCAGGGACTGCGTGTCCCTCCCTGCAGCCCCCGCTTTCTAATAAATAAATAGGGAGCTGGGAGCCGAGGTCTGCAGGAGAAATACCTTGGGTGCTTTTTGGCTGCCTCGGTCCCCACCTCTGGAGTGAGCAGGGATCGATAAGCAATTGTTATTTCGAGCAGGGAATGTGGAGAGAGGGGGTCCAGCTAGAACAATTCTCATTTATTGGGCAGATTTTTTTTTTTTTTTTTTATTGTTGGTGGGTGGCATGTACCCCCCCCATACCTCCCCCCCACCCCTCCCCTTTCTACCCTTCACTGATCCTGCAAGAGAACAGAGCCCAGGGGGTGACATTCATCCATCTCACTTTAGGGGTCTCTCTCTCTCTCAAAAAAAATAAAAATATAGGGAGAAAAAAAAAGAAGGGGAGGGAGAGGAAGGTTGGGGGGGAGGGTAAAAAAATGCCATTTGCTGCAAAACAAGTTTTTTTTTTTTTTTATCTAGCACTCCCTAACAACCCCCTTTAAATGAAATCACTCATTTTCATCAAGTGGCAGGCCAAATATTATCTACAGTGCATTGAGAGGGATCGAATCCTATTTAGAATCGCGATTCGACATCTGTTTTCAAATTTGATCATCTATGAACTTTATTTTCCGAGTTTGGGGAAAATTATATTCTATCGATCCCTGACACTGCCTGCCTGTACATATATTTTCTGCTGCTGCTCAAGGGATGAGTGCAGAGGAAAGGGGGTTTTATTCTGGCTCCAGCTTTCACACACACACACTTCCTCTCTCCTCCTCTGTTTCCTTCTCACACTCCTCTCTCCTCCTCTGTTTCCTTCTCACACTCCTCTCTCCTCCTCTGTTTCCTTCTCTTATCCCTCTCTCCTTCTCTTCATCATTATCTCCAATCTGTTCTTTCCTCTCAATCTCTCTTATCTGTTCACTCTCCACCTTTTCTTCCCTTTCTTCTTTTTTTTTTCTCCACACATTTGGTCTTTTCTCCCATCCCTTGACCAAAGCTTGCGTCTTTGGTAGAAGAATTTTTGAAGGACATTCAAGAAAAGATCCATATTATGACCTCACTCTTTTTTGCTTAACCTATTCTGGTTTCATTTAAAAAAAAATCCAAACAAACTGAACTCTTCGGGATAAGAAGCTCCTGAATCACCTGGGTGCTGAATGCCAGAGAAACCGTGAGTTACCTGAGAAGGGGGTCTTCTGGTTATGTTATGGGGGGGGTGGTCTGCACATGTGTTTCATGGTCAGTCTTTGTGGAACTTGGTGGGGCTGTTGGAGGGTCTGGGGAGGGATGCTGTGTCCCACGTGTATGAGTTTTGGGAGGAGATGGTAGGAGAACTTCTCTGGTGTAGACAGAAGACCAAAGGGGGCAAAAGCCAACTGAAGCCAACTGTTATGGGGCATTTAGACTACTCCAGTGTCAGCATCACACTTGCTTCTTGCTGAGGGTAGGAGGACACATCCAGTGATTGTGCAGACACAAAAGTTGCTTTTTTTTGGTGGTTTTGAGAAGGTAACCCAACTTCTGCAGAGGTCCTGCTATCACAGGGGGGCAGGAAGAGAAGGATCTTTAAGGAACTTTTTGCAGCTCCCTTCCAAAAAGTCCTTCCAGGTGACCTCACCTGGGTTTCCACCTTTCTTCTCCAGCATCTCTTGTGAGTTTTCCGATTTTCTCATCATTATTTTTTTCTTCTTCAGAATTTCTAGCAATCATCCCCAAATTTGGCCTCTTTTAATTATAACTTTTTTTTTCTGCCATTTCATGCATTTTCTAATTCCAAATCCCTTAATTTTTATAACCACAACAACAGCTTTTCACATTCTGATTTATTTTCCTTTTCTCCTTTTTTTCTCATTTTAACCCTTCCATTCTCTTATTTTAACCCCTTCATCACCCCCTGCTGAGCACCCCCCCCTACCCCAAGTCTTTATCTGTCCCCTTATGTCTCTTCCCCCTCTCTGCAGCTATAACCGGGGCCGGTTTCCGTTTAGATTAAGCCAGGGAACCTAATTCCAGGGCAAGGATCGAATTTTCTGGCAACAAAGGGAAATAGTGTATTGATCAGGCGCTCCGGAGATTAAGAGACAAGTGTGTGTATCCATCAGAGCTAAACTGCCTCTCTCTGCCCTCTGCGGGGCTGCCTGCGGACGCCTGCTGCATGCCAAGAGCCCACCTGGCTTAACCCTCCACTCACCCACTCAGGAGCCACACACTCCTGGCCCCTGTGACCTTTAACCCCCTTTAAAGGGCAGAGGAGGACTGTGACCCCCATCCCTGCCTATCCTGAAAAACAGAAATATCCCAAATTCAGGGTCACCCCCCACATCTCCAATATCCCCCCCCGGGTAAGGTATATGAGGAGCCCCAATACACCCCCCCAAACCTGGATACCCTAATAATATTACAGGGCCACCCTACATCTCCAATAAACCCCTAGGTACTTTATATTAGGAGCTCTAATAGACCCCAAAACCTGAATACGCACATAACATTACAGGGTCACCCCACATCCCCAATATCCCCCCCTAAGTAAGGTATATTAGTAGCCCCAGCACACCCCCTAAACACCACATTTTTTAATGGTAGTTGGCTTAACCTCCTGTAAGCACCCTAAAAAGAATTAACCCATTAAAGTCCTCATTCACACCCCTAACACCTTTTGCACCTTCACTTTAGGGGCACCCCTAAAAAAGTTTGCAATGAGGATGTGGTTTGTGGCATTAGAGTTTGGGGGGGGGAAATATCTCCTCCCTTTGGATTGTGGGGTCAGCCTTTAACCCTTTCAGTTTTTTGGCTGTTCCCTGCACCTTTCATGATAATTTATTATCATTTACTGGTTTTGTTAAGGGGAATAATGTGGATGAGTGCTTTTTATATACTTCAGAATTAGATATTCTTTTTAGTTAAAGGTCACTGGTAAAGCATTCTGCTGGGGACTGATACTTTATAAATGTAGTAACCCCTAAAGTGCCAGCATGTATATTGTATTCATGCAGTTACAGTCCATATCTAACTGGTCTTACATAGAGATCAGGATTGGACATATTGGATACATGGAGACTGTCCCCATATTACTTTGGCAGTCACGTTAATTGCAGAAATCTTACTATATAGAGGGCACCTATAGCCAAGTGTATAGGATGATTTTGGATGTGGGACTAAAAAGGGTTAAGTATACCCTGCTTGGATTTGATAATATAGATGCTTTCAGTTTAGAAAGTGTTTGCACATTGCTGGTGCTTAACCCCTGTGGTGCCAGGGGACTGTTCAACACAGAGATGCATTGCACTCTGGATCTGAAAGGGTGTGGAGTATACTTGTACCATAGGAATCTGGCATTTTCTTACTATATGTTGCCTGTCCTCTTGGGGAGGGGGGGGGGATTAATTTATTTGTAGCATATACTTTTGGATAGTTGGAGAGAATTTTTTTTTTGGGTGGGGGTGATGTTTAATTCTCCAAAATTGTAACACTTATCTACATTATTTGCACTGCATAAAATCTACATCAAGGATGATACTTAACATATAGATATCTTAAAGTATCTATTAATTCAATATAATATACAAGCATTTGAATTGTATGTATATAATTATTATATATTTTATATTTAGGCTTTACTATATATTTTTTTATTAATAAAGGGTTAATAGAGAGGTGATTTTGAGATTTTTTTTTTTTTTAAAAAAAATCACATTTATTAACTTGTATGAGTAACAGGGTACTTTCAAAAACTTATAAATATATTAAAAAAAAATCAGATAAATTAAATCCAAATTCAAACCTACCCCAAAACCTATGCTTTTTAACTTTAGTAACATTCTATTAAGACATGCAAACTGGTATCGCTAATACTTTATCCTTTATTGATTTATGTAGCACCATCATATTCCGCAGTGGTGTACAACAATGTGCATATAGCCAGGGATAATTACTGACAATTAAGTTGGAATCCTTGTCTGAGAAGCTTGCAATCTAACAGTCATTAGAGGGAGATTAGTGGTCGGGGAGTTTGAACTCTACATTGAAGCCCATATATTTGTATGTGTGTGTGTGTGTATGTATATGTGTATGTATGTGTGTATATATATATATATATACTGAAAAAATATATATTATATATATAATATATACTGAAAATACAGGTAGTTGGCACTCTCCATGGTGCTAAAATTTGGATCCTTTTAAATGCACACATAGATCAGACGGGTAGTTTGGGGTAAAAACCCTACTGAGGAGGGCATTTACTAAACCTTGAATCTCCTTTCAAAACGCTTCTTTAATACGGTTAGATTGTAAGCTCCCGTCACATTTATTGCGCTGATTATGTAATAAAATCTAATGAGAGATACTGTTTATAATGACAATGACGACCTCGATCACCCACAGACTGTGATAACGCTATCAGGGCTGTTTAACAAAAGTGTGAATTTGTGATACAGGATATCAGATTTGTTTTTGCCCCGCTGAGCGACCCCCTTATAGAACGCAATGGTTTTAACACCTGTCTTGGGAAGAACTTGTAGCCTTTGGGGTACATTCATGAAAAATGCCTTATTTACCAAAAGAGAGATGACTCCGGCGCTTATAAATCAAATTGTTTAAATATCTCAGTTTGATGAATATGCTCTCTTGAATAACATAGAGCGGTACGTCATTTATCTCACATGTAATGAATAAAAATCTTTGATGAATAGCATTAACTAGGCGTCATTTATTTTAATATGCCAGTCTTTCACTTTTAGTGTGGGTACGCGATAAATTCAGCATTGTTAAACGCGTTGGTTTTCCTTTAAATACATTGTTTTGCAAACTGGTCGAAAACTGTTGATATTGATTGTACGATTAGAAGAATAAAAATGAAAAAAAATTGCCAATGGGAAGACTAAAGTGGGGGGGAAAAAAATAGTATAAAAAAAAAAAGAGTAAAATTTAAAATTGTTATAAAAGAGAATATTTTTAAAATAAAAGAAAAAAAATGAGAAAAGAGTGTGAGAGCTGAAAAAAATCAAAAGAAAGGGAAATTAAAAATAAAAAATAAAAATAGGGAATAACAAATATAGCCGAGAAAAGATGAGTTAAAAAAAAGGGTGTTGAGAGATTTTTTGAAAAAAATAACGGTTGCAAGAAATTGAGAAATAAAATAAAAAAATAATAAATCCTCAGGAGAGCAAAAAAGTGTAGGACAAAAAAAAAATAAAAAAAAAAAAAATCATTAATTCAAAAATACGTTTAGCGAGTGTGTATTTCTTAGCCAATATTTGCTAGAATTTTAATATATATATAATATATATATATATTATATACGCACATATAACCCAATATAATGTATATGTGTATATATATGTATAATACATATAATTTATATTGGGTTATTTGTGCGTCGTCTTTCCTTGAAATTTTGGGACAAATATGATTAAAGTTGGGTATATGAGAGCAAACAGGTTCTTTTCAACTGAATCGTTTCTCGCGTCTTTCAACCCGATATGTAACTGTATCGTGGCAAAAGAAACCCAAGTATGTATCAAAATTACGGAGAACATAGAAAGCCGGCCACACAAATTCCCGACTCGCATTCATGAATATCTTTCAGGGCGGTCTTTATAATTTCATTAATACCATTGTTAAAATATGTCCAAAATTTCTCTCTAAATATATTGACGATATATAGTAATATTTTGAAAGCTTAGGGTGATACTGTGAATAAAAACAATCGGCCAACCATAGAGTTAAAAAAAAAATAAATTAAAAAAATCCCAAATTGTTCTGACTTAATTCCTTTTAGTGTCCGAATATTTGTGATATTAGATATTAGACACCGGAGAACCCATCGTCTTGGTTTGTAATTTCGGCATCGCAGCCCATGGGAATCTGAGAAGAATCTGAAAATTATTTTCTGAGCTCACAAATATTTTACCAGCACCGATCATTTTTTTGGCGAAAACCGTCTTGATGCAAAAGGACATGTAGTGTCGGTACGGAGAGAGCTAATAAATATCTACTAAAGCCTTGTTGAAGACGCCTTACACTGTTACCCTACCCAGGGCAGGAGTGTGGTGGACGACACCTAGGTGCCAACCTCTGTAGGCTTTGTGGGGGGTTTTTTTGTGTTCTGGAGAGCATTTGCCACAAATGGTCCATATTCTCCCGAATCTTATCTGAATTCAGACATCTTGAACTACCAACTAACGTTTCCATGAAATATAGACATTGCTCGTTTACCTAAATTGTTGGGAAATATTATCTTATTATGAGTTACAAGCATAGCTCTGATTCTTCTTGGTGTCTACAAACCTCCTACGAATCTCCCGTAAAACTGTCCAGTGCTATAATGGCAAAAACCCGTGTGTACATCCGAGAACGGGGCCAAGGGTAACAGAAGTGTGGCTTTGAGGCCTCCAGCCTTAGAGGTTGACCTCGTTTGACCTCTATGTCCACCCAACTAAATACTGGTACCAAGCCAAGGTTAACTAATATGTAGCATGCATACTTACCTTGATATAGTGACTGTGCAAGAGGCAAAAGAGATGTCATATGGGTGATTTTGTTGGTCCTGGCATATAATCATTGGGTGTCAATTCAAGGTCCTTCAATGAAATTAATATACCGATGTTAAGCTACGGAGTGAGACCTTATTTCATGAAAACCCTGCTTCAGCTTGAATTAGGTTCTTATCTGAAAGATAAAGTGGAGCGGGTAGAGAACTTTTTTTAATGGACATACCATGTTTGTATGGAACAAATAGTGGCGCATCTACAGCATTGTGCGTTTGACCCATGAAGGACTACGTTGACCGTCATGCTGTCCATTTCTCATCGTTGATGGATGAAAGACTCTGAAACCAACCTTTATAGAATTGAGAAATGATAACGTCTTTTTTTTTTTTTTTTAACCGTTTGTCATTGGTTTCCGTAACTAATTTCTAATATCAGCAGATGATTTTGTCCTAATGTCTTCTAAGTTCTCTAACCCAATGGTGGTAATAATGAAGCGAAAGAACGTATAGAGGTCAGAAAGGTGAGGCAAACGATGGCCAAGTGGAACCTATGTTTTGAGCTTCTTTTATACATAACCGCCTGTTTTGGATCAGTCAATCTGATCAGAATCGAGATGAATGAGTAGAATTTGGTACCTAAACCCAAGCTTGCAATATGGTGGGTCAATGGAGCTTTAACCGCATTGACCTCCATTTCCAGTTGGAAATTAGCATTTCACCTAAATTCGCCATTTAGTAGATATATCACGGAACAATTGATGATGACGTGTACATAAATACTATTACTATGATTTATTGATAAGCCCTGAAAGTGATCAGGCTATGGATTCATCTATGTTTCTTGTGTTTGTTTACACAATGAATGAATCCAGTGTATCCGTGTTCACTGGAGCTTACAATCTAGAGGAATCGAGAGAAGAAAAGCAGCCGAAATAAAGGCTAATTGCACGGATGATGGATGGGTGGATGCGGGGAAATTGATAAAGAGATACGAGTGATTATAGCAGAATGTCCATTAGTGTCAACACGATCGTAACACTAAAATACTCATCGACTACGATCATTTTCCCCCCCGACGGATTCAGCTAACATGGCAGAATGCAGGGGTGTGGAGATAGAACCGTAATGGGGAGAGACTAATAGAAAGGGACAGGGCTGTAGATGGGTTCGGATAGCGAGATCTGCAGATACAGAAGTCTCGGAGACCCGAGGAGACTCGGGTGACGGGGATGCGGAGATCCCGACGCCAAGTTATAAAGAAAGAGACGTTGATGAATAATATCGAGGCTGTTTGATACATGCGTGTAGACGCCGTCACTCCAGCACGTAGAGGAAAATATGTTCTTCGTGAGATTCGGGGGTATGAAGGGACCTACGGCGTGGACATTGAGGTCGATGCGCGCAGATCGGGGGTGTATGGAAAGTGTGGAGTTAATTGACGTTGGCCACGTACAGTATGCGCGGCTCCTTCGTGACTAATGACTAATTTACAGAGCATTTAGACCCTCAAACGGAGCAGTAATTGTGATCGGTCTCTTAAATAGCGTCCATAAGCAATGCTAAAGGAGTCTTAAATAAAATCTGTTCCTCCCCTGTATAGTTACTGACTTCCTCCGATGCCACCAAGTCTGAGTGTTCCTTAATTACCGCCTTCCCGGTGGTCTTGTGGACTCGCAAAAAGACCCCCCTCCCGGATAACCTCTAAGGGACGAACTCCTGGATCTGTTTTATTTTGTTTGTTTTTTTCTCCTCTCTCTCTGTTTCTCTGTATTCTGCCGATTGGATCTAGAAGTTGTCTTTGTAACATCTTAAAAAAGCACATGCGTTTTATTTTAGAACATGTGGGAAGCAATTGTTACGTGCACTTTTCACTTCCTGTTGTCTCTTTGTGTAACTTCTAGTGAAAATGTACTACTAAGACCGAGTGCAACGGGAAAATGCTTCCCCCAGCTGCTCCGGGAACATGCAATTTTTAATATCATTCATAGCTTGTTAACATATTTTATATATTACATAAATATCACAATTCATAACGTTAGCTATTGCATTCCTTCAAATGGACCTTTTATTGGATGCGATAAATATATAATTTTTTTTTAAGCGAACGTGTGTAATATTTATCCCGTACGGAGGAAATCATGTGCCGACATGCAACAATAAAAATGTATTGAAATCTAAAAAAAATATTATACATAAAATAACTGACATAAAAAACCCCAAAACCATATATTTTCATATAACGCCTAAAAATGATTGCAGCTAGTTCAATATGCCGTTAGCCATCGGCTCCTTTCGGTTTCGGGTAATATCTGTCTGTCGGCGGCACTCCAGAATTAGAACGTTATCGTCGTGTATCTCGGAGTATCGACGCATGTAGCTTTGGTGGATGGGAAGGCGTTAAATGGGATAAAAACAGGAAAAAAAAAATAAAAGATGGGACATTTTTGCTGTACCCGTGGAAAAGCCACCTCTGGAGGATAGAAGGTGTAGGTTCTTGGAGAAGAAACATCAACAGGTGACTTCAACCGGCTCGATATTCCTTTGGACTGCTTTGTAAATTATAGGGAAACCAAATTGGATTAGGGATCCTTGCCTGAATCTGCCCCACGGCGAGGGTATTAACAGAACACAATTAAAAATACTCATTTATAAGTTATTTCAGAGACGGCAAGTCCCCGATCCTCCAAAGCACGCGATCCAGCTCGTACGACCAAGCTAAGAATGGCAGCCATGGTTGAGGTTGCGTATTCAATGTTTTTTGGAGACCTGGAATATTTGTCTAGTTGGGGGGGGCTTGAAATAGAAATTTCTAGCACAAAGCTTTGTTTAAGGCTCTTGCTATGTTTAATGACAGGGATGGATGATACGACACAAAAGGGGTCTCGCACCAGGAAGTAGGGAGTCAACTCTATGGGAAGATAAATGAAGCCAAGGAGAGAGGGTAGAAGGTAAGGTGGACGATGGAGAGACACAGAGGACGCGTAGGGATGGAGGGATGGAGGGACAGAGAGGACGCGTAGGGTTGTAGGGATGGAGGGATGGAGAGACAGAGGACGCGTAGGGTTGTAGGGATGGATTGAAGTGGAAATTTGAGAGCAAAATATAAAGAAGGAGAATGGAGTGAAGAATATGCGGGGGGGGGGAGGCTACGTGAGAGGGGCAGGTGAGGGGGGATAGGTGATTGGGCTCAGAGAGAGGAGACAGGGTTAGGTGCCTCTAGCTTAAACTGCAGCGAGTGGAGAGAAAATCAATACGTGGATAGGAGCCGCTGAGAAGGAATGTATCTTGTCAAAATAATGTATTACCCTCATCCCGTCTGATCGATGCTCTGAATTAGCAGAGCTGCAGCCTTAATATTTACCTCCGCGCAACACTTCCAATCTAAATTTTAATTGATTTCGACACCACCGGGGCGGGAATGAGACGGCGGATCGGGCAGGAGCGGACCACGAGACACGAGGCCACGGGGTTTACCGGGAGAGAGGCGAGGGGTAGAGAAATCCGGGCTCGGACTTGGAAGAACCAGGACTGGCTTAGACTAGAGTGATCCAGTAAGGGGCTTTCATCTCGGACATGTTGAAAGACTGCAATAGGACGAGTTATAGCGCCTCTCAGTTTGTGATAGCCCTGTCCAATCAGTGAGTTTGTTTTTTAAGTCAACAGTAGAACCCACCAATCAGTGTGACTCTGAGTAAACGAGTCCATGCGTTACATGTCACCCCAAAACCCATCGCCCTAAAAGTAGCCATTGTAGCCGCGCATTAATCTATAGAATGATTGGTGTTCAGGACCACCGGGCCGCAAGGTGGACCATTGACCCAAAACACCGCCAATGTTTCTTATGGCCTGACTGAAACCCCATAGATTTCATGATGTCACCCTGTTTTTATGATGCAGTCTAATCCTCCAGCGCGCACGTTCTGTGGATCAGATGCCAGCACTTTCAGTGGAGCGGAGCGGATCTAGGGGTATAACCCGGGGAATAATGACTTTTAATGAATATTAGAGGTTAATGCGTAAGGAATCTTCCTCCAATCACAGAGAGAGAGAGACAGAAAGAGAAAAGAGACCGCAGCGAAACGCATCGGTGTAGTGGGGGGAACGAGAGGATGAACGCTCTTTAATGTTAGCGCCGGCGCGTGTCTGGAATAAAAGTATCGTTTTGATGTCACACGAGAGTCTCTTTTTGTCTCTTTTCCGTGAATTAATTCCGTATGTCGTTTTTAAGTTTAAATACTACATATTTTTATACTATATCGACTGTTTTAACCAGTTTAATTTGCCGGCTCGGTGCTTGGATTTACTATCCCCCCTCCCCCCCTCTAAAATAAATAATAACTATATATTTGTAGAAGAAAAAAACTAATATTTCCATTTATTTATTTTTTTTGGAGCAAACAAGATAGTTTGAAATGTTAATGTATTCCTGTATCCTTACGGGGTCACTTCTGTTGGCGAGATGTGTTAATCAGTGTAAGAGACAGATCTTTAATCCCGGTGTTTTTAGACAAAATCGAGGTCGTCCATTGCCCCGGTGATGATGTCACAGAATAGTTATTATTCTTACAAACCGCTGCGATGTCCGTGTTATGGAACATGCGCGCATGTGGGTTCGATTCTGTGCGGTAACATTATAGGGCAAATAAATATAAAAGGCCAGTTTTGGACAAAAATAAATAAAAATTGGGGGGTTAACAAATGTGGTGGCAGACGTAATAAGTTCCCGGGTTTAATAGGCTTACTTGAGCCCCAGTAAGCCTGTGGGGGGTGCCTACATAGTAGGGACGTGATTTACCCCCCTACTTACCTCATCGAAACCTGGTAAAAAAGCTAAAAGTATTTACCCCTTTGAAGGTCATCATCGCCACCTTTCACATGAGTCCATTGATGATGTAACCATCGCCTGTTGACATCTCTGCCCACTTCGGGTCAAATATTTATATTATCAGTCGTAATTGTTTTGGTACAAAAAAGTCAATTTTGAAATGTTATATATATATATTTTTTAATATTTTATGATTTCAGCAGAAAAAAAAAGTGTAAAAAAAAAATAGTGTAAAAATTAAAAAATAATAAAAGTCAAATAAATCTGATCCCACAAAATTCTTTATTTCGCCATGGAATGGTTAAAGAAACCACGGCTAGACATTAATAAAAATAAATGGCGTAGACCGTAAACAAACGTATTTCCACAGCGCTATCCGTTCTTCCCGCGTTCCGCCGTTGAAAGGAAATAGATATACAAATCGCATAAAGAAAGAAAGCCTTTAGAAATGAGGGCGCCCATCGAGAGGGTGCAAGGAGGGGAGTTAAATGTCCTCCTGCCATTCAGATGCCTGAAATTATCCAGGTGTATGATTGGGATCGGCTTGCTGTTTATATCTTTAATGACAAATTCTTTTTTTAAAGTGTCTCGGTGATGTGTTCCAAACCTTTATCTAAACACGGATCTATACGACGCGAAATTACCTCCAAGCAAAACACGCTCGCCGGTCGCCACTCTGCCCGTCTTATTGTGAGAAGAGGTCAAGTGAACAATGGGAGCGTTTATACTCCTCGCCTAATCCCTGTGCAGACATTAAACATACCCCTCACCTAATAATTACCCCGGCTGTAATCCATACACAGACAGCAAGCCATGGGCTTGTCTCCGTACCGATGGTAGAAGAAGACCTACCTCGCCAAGTCCTTCTGAAGACCAAAGGGCAGATAATCATTCTGAAGACCTCTCTCCATCCATCTCACCCACTTATTGTACAGTTGGTAGGGAACCTACCTCTTGGCTCATAATTGAGAAGAAAGTAGGACTCAGACCCCTGGAAGAAATGGCTATGTAGAGCAAAAACCCCTTCTAGAAGAATAGGTCTAAGCTCCTGGTGAAATTGTGGTGGGCCTTGTTCTCTCTTGTGTATCCTAAAGACTCGCCACACTGGTCTTTGAGGCCAAATTGTTTTACCGCCACTAGTCTAGTAGTGTAGGTATAGATCCATACGAGATCCATCACTTGATCCATTATTGGATTCTTACAATGATTATATATCATTCCAATGACCATTTAGGTTGCCTTCCTGTGTCCTCATCCTCAATATTCCTTCTTGTTGGTCTTTGATGGGGTTATAAATCCTAAAAAGCCATGAATGAAACATCTTAAAGCCTTCTGTAGGGGTAGTAAGAGGAAAAGGGGCCTTCTAACCAGAGGACACTTGGTTACAGAGAACTTCCAGTGCCAATATTTTGATATTTTACTCTTTTTTGAGGGAAAATGGTAGTGAACACAGACAGACATGTAAGTAGTGTGTATTTGGTGAGTTTAAGTGTGTACGAGGCGAGGGGCAGTAGTGTGTGTGGATTGTGGTCCTGTTGACGTACATTGATGAGCCTCGATGTTTTGAAGGACGGGTTTTGCGGGCCGAGACAAACTTCGCGCGGCGATTGAGAAACAAAGTGCGTCCGTCGGAAAGCAGCGCTCGTTGTTAGATGTGGCGTGTTCGGTAATAGGTGGCGCGCGCGGAGAGTATGTGCCGGGGGCCTTCCTGACAGGGTGAACAAATGATGCCGAGCTTGAGAAGCCGAGAGTTCAATTAGTGAACACACTGAGTGAGTCGTCGGTGTAAGTGACCTTACACGTTTAATTAACATCCTATCATTATGAAAGATGGGAATCAAAGTTCCGTCACTTTGATAAATTAACAAATTATCTGCGACTCCTGAACTGGGGGGCTAACGTCCAAATCCTATCTCTCGCTCAGCACTTTCTATACCTTTAGTATCTCCCTCTAGAGATAGATGAAGAGATAGGCGGATGGGTAGAACGGCGGATAGAAGATACCCGATGTTGACCCGATAAGAGGTATCAGCTTCATCTAAAGACTCCATTCAACTTGCCCTCAATTTCCTGCGAATCCACCTCTGATTTTTTTTCTTGCTTAACATAGAAAAAAATATTCCAGAATAGTATGATTTTAGGTAATACTCCTCCTGAAATCACGGTGCTTTGTAATATGTGGCTCTGTAGCGTGCGCCATGCTGTTTCCTCTGTCACAGCTGTCAGGTGTAGGCAACAAACATCCATCACGCTGTACAGAAGCGCATAAAAGACATGCGCTCGGTGGTTTGTTTCTGAAGTTAACCTGCCGGTCTCCAGCGTGGAATGGACCCCGGGTTCAAGTTTGCCAAAAAAAAAAAAAACAACTGTATGGGTAACCGATCAAACAGAATGGGAACTGTGGTTCAATAATTATCCATCTATCGATTCGGTATACATGTTGAACTCTAAATAATACAATTTTTTTTCATTGTTATCCGGAAAAGAAATAAGAAAATCCTTCTCTGCCGTTGGCAATATCCACAACTTCCACCATTTTCTTCAATAATTACCATACTGCTTGGGTTTTATGGATACAGTTTTTCCTGCTCCCCAAATTGTATGGATTACGAACGGTATTGATCTGGAAGGGTATTGTACTGTGACGTTCCGTGATGTTACTCCTGAAGCCCAAGAGCATTGAAATAACTTTGCGAGCAGAGGAGGACTGGAAAGGGTTCAGCTGGCCCTTGGGCTACTTGTTTGGGCATCATAGGGCACCACCAGAATACCTATTTGTGTGTCTAGAGTAACATAGATTTAATGCATACTTGAATCCTTTCTATGGCCCAGTTGTGAGACCTCTGTTCTCTGCAGCCCCCTTTTTGATGAATTTGGACAGGATTGGACACCAAAGATTGTTGAGTTGGTGGGCCAGTTGGCTCTAGGGTTCTTCCTGTACCAAGATGGCGCACAACCTCTCCTGTGTGCACGTAATCTGGGTCATAAAGAGTCCTGAAAACACAAAATGATGGATCTTTTTGTCATTCAGCAACCCAACATTGTCGTCGAGACGCAGTCCATTGAAACTTCTATCTTTCAAGCTCCTCCTTGAAGGTTGTTGGGTTTTATCACTTAATCTCCATAAACGTGAATGCGATAATACATTAACTAAAGAAATATATGTCATATATATATATATTTTACAGCAGGGCTTCTACGAAAGAGCTAAAAAAGAGCAAAGCTAGACATTGAGGTGCAGTGATGGGAGCAGTCAAGTCGGATTAATAAAGGGGGGTATTGGGCAAGATGACATGGGGCAATTGGAGGAGTTTAGGGGGGCAATATAAACATTAATGGACGATAAAATCCAGTGTGGGATATGTATAGTTAATAGTAGATGGTTGGAGCAATTTTCTTCCTGTTTTCACTTAGAATTAATTGCCTCTTATACATGAATACCTAGAACCCTGTGATTCTTTAAAGATGGAATAAGTTAGTTACACAAACATAAAATTGCACCATTTTAGCAGCTCCTGGGATATTGATAAAAGCCACAGAATTGTGTAGGAGTGATTTTATGTGGGGAGGGGGGCTGTAGTTCTCCCCCCCCCCTTCTGCTCAGAGACCCCTTTGATTTCCAGGCTTTCTGATTCTTTGCCTCCAGCTCTGTCCCCCTGGCCAGCTCTTCCTTTGAAGTTCAGGAACCCCACTTACTGTCCTTGCTATAATCTGCTGCATATTACAGGAGCCTAATTAGAAATCGATGCCACAAGCCTTGGGGGTGTTTGCAAAGTGTTTGTGGATGTTAATAAAATTCCCAGCTCGATACAACTCATCCTAAAGCTTTGGGAGAAAAGAAAATACTGAATATTGGAATAAAATAAGAGAGAGAGAGAGAGAGAGAGAGAGAGTGAGTGAGTGAGAGGAGGCATTGGGAAGGAACATAAAAGAAAGGAGACAGTGCTGTATTGGGGGCACTTTGATTATTTTTTCTTGGAACTTTATCCAAGGAGTAAGGTTCAGAACAGGTCTTAATGTATTAAACTCAGAGGTGGTATTGGATATGCAGGAGAGGGGAAAATATCGTCAGAGTTAAGAGATGATGAGAGATTAGAGCTAGAAGGAACCTGCTGTTGCATGATAAAGAGTTTGGGTAAAAGAGAGATTGTGAGAGGAAAGGAAAAAAGGAGGTAAGAAGAAAATAAGAGAAGGCCAAGGAGGGGGAAAGCAAATAGAATTGAAGACTCTGGAAGAAAATAAAAGAAAGGAGAAGGGATAAAAGAAATGGAAAGGGAAGACAATGAAAGAAAAAAATGAGGAAAGAGAAAAGATGAAGAAATGAAAACAGAAGAAATGACAAAGTGGAAAGTGGAAAGACAACAAAAGGATAGAGAGAAGAAAGGGGAAGGAAGGATAGATAAAGGAGAGAAAATAAAATAGGAGAAAGTGAAATGGAGGAAAGAAAAGGAAAATTGAAACAAGTAAAAGGAAAAAAAGAAATGATTGGAAAGAAGAAAAAACAGAGGAAAAGCAAGAAAAGAGATGAAAAATAAAAAATAGGAAGAGATAACAATATGAGAGGAAAGAGGAAGGAGGAAAGAAGAATTTCAAAGAAAGAGAGAGGAAATGGACAGAGTAAGAAAAAAATAGGGAAAAAGAAGAAAGGAGGAAGGGACACAAAGAAAATCATGGGAACAGTAGGAGTGACAAAAGAAGCTAGAGAAAGTTAAGTGTTGTTAGCAGTTACCGGTGAAATCGCAGTCGTTATGGAGATGAGAAGCAGAATATTATTATTTATCGCTGAGCAGCTACTTCAGGGGCCCCTTTGCAATGTCCCAGCCCTGCACCCCCCATCTCACCTCCCCCCCTAACCCCCCAATTTTCTATTTTCTTCATTATTCTGGGGCACCCAGACCCGATCCCGCTGCTTGGGAAATGCAGGTACCATTAGCGCTAAATTAGCGCTAACACAAAGCGCTGTTACACCGCAACCCCTTCCTGGGAAAATAAATACTAAAAACACCGTTAAAAACAACTACTACATCCTGGAAATATAGTGTTTTCTGATGTGTAAAACATATTAACCCTTGCCGTGTGTGCAGGTCGTGTTCAACGAAATGCTTTTAACCCTTGATGGACAGCAAAGGGTTATCAGAGCATTTTATGTTGTTTTAAGGGTTAACCAAAACCGAGGCAATCTATAAGTAAATGTCCTATTATAAAGCGATTTGATAAGTGTGTGTGTGAGCTTGGCAGGTTTATAAAGCGGTTACAGGAGTCATTATTCAGGTGTCAGGAGACCAGGAGGGTGAAGGGGTTTTTATGAATGGGTTTACAATATTTAGATGGCATATTGAAGGGTGGAGAGAGGGGGGGTTCGAGAAGAAGGTGGTCAGATCCTCATCACAAAACACTCACTTTTCAATTCATAATCCAAAAAAAAAAAATGAGAGCAGCTTTGACATATTTTTTGTGTGTTTAAATCAATTTTCATCAATTTGTGTTATAAAGATAAGGAAATATAAGTAGATCTTTGAATTAAGCTTAATTTATGTTCTCATCATTTGTTGTTTTTTTCTTGATTGTTTGTTTTTCTACTTCTCAATCACTTTTTATTTCTGATTTCCCCTTCTCCACTGACCACCTTTAAATACCATGACGGTGACTATTGATCTCTACCACTCTTTGGTACTCAGTGGGTTAAATTATAATGAATTTCTATTTTTTTTTATTTTTTTTTTTTAGAGTATTGCTTTAATACAATTTAACTCGTTTTATACTAACAAAAAACCCTGAATTGGGGTAACACGACCCCAAAATCCCTATTTAATTTAAAATGTAATATACTGCATAGATTGAAACAAATGTATATTTATAAAAACCCAATACAAGTATTTTTCTTATTATCAAGACCCAAGAGGGGAGCTGGAAGAGTTAACTCCACAGCCCCAGATCTAAAGTATGAGTTTCTTACATTTCTCAATTATCTAACAAGTCTAGAATCTAAGGATTTTTTTTTTTCTTAATAAAAAAAAAATTAATTTTCTCTGCATCTTCCAAATATTTTCATCAGCTTCTCAAAAAAAGAAAAAAAAAAGAAAATCAACAGATCTTCAAAATATCCAGCAAAGAAATGCATCGATCCTTATAAGATCGGTGTGAGGTGCAGCCGTTTTATGTCGGTCTTCAAAGACTTTGGGTGAAAATATCGAGTTTTCAGTCACTTTGCTCTCCCTTCCATTTCACCATCACTTCGTAGGAAGGATTAGGAATTGGTTTTATTAATCATTTTTTTGCTGACTTGCACAATCCCCCCTGGCACGGAAGGGGTTAACCCCTTCTCTTTTAGTGACCATATGACCAAAATTCTATTTATATGTTTCTATTAAAAATAATAATCATTTTTATAAATTATCTCAATGTTTTGGCCATTACCACTTCTGATGGGAGACTGTTCCAAATATCTACCACCCTCTCAGTCAAACAAGAAAGAAAAGAGAGTGTGGGGAGAGAAAATGAAAGAAAGAGGAAAGAAAGCAAGGGGAGCGAACAGAGAAAGAAGGAGTTTGAGAGGGAAGTGAGAGAGGGACAGAGCAAAGAAAAGTGGAAAAAAGAGGTGAATATAATGAGAAAGATAAAACGCCAGAGACAGAGGGAATTGTGAAAAAGAGAGAAAAAAGAGGGACAGAGAAAAGTATAGAGAGAAAAAAGAAAATACAGAGAGAAGAGAAAAGTTATTGGCTAATTAGTTTTTGTTGTTTTATTTTTATTATTATTATTATTGATTATTATTTTATTATTATTATTATTATTATTATTATTATTATTATATCATCTTGTGGTTTATTTAATTCACAAAAAAGAAGGTGCAAAACCCGACAATTAAAACGAATTAATTCCATCATAATTCATCATTGCACATATTAATAAATATCACAAATTAATTTGATTTTTTTCTGTGTTTATAGAAAATTCTGCCAGGTTGTGGGAATTAATTAGCGCAGGTTAGTAACTCCAGCGATGTTTCACATGGTTGGACAGCTCTCTGTGTCTCAGTCTTGATCTTGGATCTCACATGAAAGCCTCCTTTAGCTGTTACTTAAGATTTGTCATTGATCCCCATTGATTCGGCTGGCTTTGCCCTAACTTGCACAGGTAGCTGGGGGGGCTGCTGAGCAGGCAGGGTATCTGTGGATTTGTAGTTGCCCTGGGTTATAAAACAATGAGGTTACAAGGTAAAACAGAAAAAAAAAACCCACACTTTCCTGCTTTCAACTCTTCCAAACGTTGCCTTTGGATATATAAATCGATAATTAATGACAATGAATAATTTAAAGTATCGATTTTACCCACAACCTATCCTTCTAGATCCTAAATAAATATATATCTATACATATATACACAAGTCTCCCTCTCTCTGTAAATATGGTATTGGAAACATTCCTTTTAGACTTTAATATTTATATATATATATATCACACAAAATTGTAAATGGCATGTGTAATATAAGATGGGGGCACCTCTAAAACAAATGTATGTATGTGTGTATATGTATATCTATATATATATATGGATATATATATATCTATATATAAATATATATTTATATATATATAAATAATGTATGTATGTAATTTATATATAGATATATATA
>VKOC01005709.1:0-27360 GCA_009364415.1 Spea multiplicata
ACTGTATATAGCGCTGGGGGGGTTATATTACTGTATACAGCACTGGGGGGCTGTGTATGCCGTTCAGTCCATTCTAAACCCAATCTCACAGTGTGTTCACCAAGCGGCTGGGACCCCCGTACCTGCGAGACGTTGTCTTCATCGTCCGTGTTGTGTCTGTCAACGTCTCCTGAGGCGGGGAAGCAGGTCTCCTTGTGCTTGGGCTGATCTCGGGGACACATGAAGCTGTTTGGATAATAATTCGGCATGTTGCCTAAATAAAGAAAAATACGTTCATGGAACTCAATAAAAACTCTGAATAAAGCTGCTATATTATAATAACATTGATCCGTGTCCTCAGCAACTGTCCCCAGCAAAGGGGTTTATTCACTAAAAGCCAAATTTGCAGCAGAGTTGTCACTTTAACAACAGACTTCTCCAGCAACAAGGGCTGAACTGGCCCTGTATAATGTATAATTCAATGGGTGAGGAGACTTTGAAGATACATTGCTGATTTAACTAAACATTATACAGGGTCAGCCAAGATCTTTCTACGGCAGAAGCTCATTAAGGTTGTACAATGAAGTCAAGGATCTGGAACTCAACTCTCCTGTCACCTCCCCCTTTAGTGAATAAACCCCAAAGACTTCTCCCTGCCAACTGCCTCGGGGGCTTGGAGGAGCAAAGTCAAAACTGTGAGGATATTTTAGGCCGTGGAAACCGATTGCAATGTTTCTTCTGACTTTAGGAACTAGATCAGGATTAGCAGTCTGTTCTAGATTTCTCAACATTTATCACAAGTAAAAGCAGAAGATAATACTTGTCCTGTGGGGTTTGTGGAATGGTTAGACTTGTTGGACTTTTTCCCAACTATGTAACTATGTATCACCCTAAAAGAGTTACAATAACAGGAGTCCTAGAAAAATGAAAGTCCTGTTTCTAAAAATTCCGATTCAACAAAGAACAATGGAGTTCTGGGTTTTTTTTACAGAAGGAAGATATTTGGTAACCTCTCGGAGCGTGTTAGGAATTGGCAGGAGCTTCTGACATGTGATGGTCATAACCTGACCCCGAGGAAAGGAGAACACGCCGTGTGATCGTGGTTTTCTGAACGCCGAGGAGTCTTGTGAGAATTATTCATCATTTAAAAGTAGGTTTAGAGAAACCGTAAGGAACGAAGACCCCGGCCCTGGAAAATGTATATTTAAGAGAAACCTGCTACATTTTCTGAGACTCCAGATGGTTTCCAACGTCAAACTTGGTATTAAACCCCTGGACGCGATGGCTTTAAATCACACAAGGTCAAGAAATTCCAACATTACGTCTGGCCGATCTGAGCACAGGTTACTATAGCAACAGGCAACTTCTTTTGCCCAGCAGGACAGATCTACCTTGAACCCTAAAAGTCTGGGGTGAAGTCAACGGCCAAAGTGTTATTTTAGCGCAATATCCAGTCCTGTCCACTAACCTTATGTTTAAAGTCCATATGAACAATGGAGACATTTAAATAGGTTTTTTTTTTTAATTTAAATACTATTTATTGTATGAAATCTAATAAATAGTATTTCAATTAAAAATAATTAAATAAAGAAATAGTTAAAGGAGTTTAACAGAGTACAGGAGGGAAGTTTATTTCAAGGGAGGAGAAACGTTAGAAGAAGAGACCAGAATCTGACACTAGAGGGTCAGAGGCTTCGATGGAATGGAAGGACGTTTTACTTTAATGAGAGGGTGGTAGATAAATGGAACAGACTCCCAGCATATCAGTCATGACAGGTCCTGTAGACACACAAAGTGTATTCTTTCACAAAGTAACATGAGACAGCAATGATTGATCCGTGAATACTTACTGGGCATATGAAACATGCACATGGGGCCATCCTGCTGGTAATTGGCTACCCTGGTGCCCCGCGGGGCATTGACGGGGATTTGTAGATAGTTGGGACCCAGGCGGTGTCTGTGTGTGTCTGGATACGAGAAGAGGCGACCCTGGAACGGAGCACATAAACCGTCACAAGTAAAAACACCCGGCAGCGCTTAGTGGACATTGCCCTAAATGTCTACTAAGTGCCAAGCAGTGCTGACCCAATGCCACTGAGAGGCTTCCTGGGGATTGTGGGAGTTGTAGTTTATATAATAGCCCATTAAATCATATTTAATCAATGGAATCAAATGGGATATCGAATTCTACTTATTTAACTTAATGTTGCAGTGAATATTGAAAGATTATCTATAACCCCTTATCATTATTATTATTATTGTGTTATATAGCACATTTATCATTAATATTATTATTATTATTATTATTGAGTTATATAGCGCCATCATATTCGGCGGTGCTGTACAAAGGGATGAGTTGAATGTTGGGATGTAGGGTTTCATTGCTGCCCACTGCCCTCACCTGCAGCATTTTATCCGGACTGGGTTCTATCCCGGGGGGCATGTTACTCGGGTCGAACGCCAGCTGCTCCACTTCAGCAAAGTAGTTCTCTGGGTTCCTGTTCAACACCATCTTCCCCACGGGAATCAGCGGGTATTCTCCATGAGGCCAGACCTGAGGTCGATCGATGAACGTAATTAGAAAATACAGGAAAACAAAATATTTTTCTTAAAAAAGAGAAAAGCTAAATAATCTCTTGTTGCGCCATTCACATAAGACCAATGGGCTGGCAAGGGGGTGCAGGGTATTTGCCCAATGGGCTTCTGTTTGTGATGTTAAAAAAAAACAGAATTTCCTAGAGTCACAAGGATTTTTTTCTGCAGCACTTATACCATGTCTGGGTCCTTTCTGTGCTCCTTTTATGGGACCCCCTATTATTCGTAGAGAACAGGACCCTGTGTATGTTGGTTCCTAAATATGTTCTGACCTGCCGTGTTAATAACCCACCTGGCTTGATTGACCCCTGAGCTAGCTCTTCAGGCTGCGCATAATCTATACTGGCCTGGGGGTTGTAAATATAGAAGCCCCCAGAAAAATGCCCCATATATATATATATATATATATACACAGGTGCTATTCGTATAAATATTTCTTAACCTTACTGCTATGTATATAACTTGGGCTATACCCCCATTTGAAGGCTGTACATATGGTTGTAGGCGAGCTATACTGCCCTATATACTGTATGACACAAAGGAGAGTCATTAATGACATCATTAGTTCATTGACTGTTAATTGCTGTAATTTAATCTCTGTTTCAGTTGGCCAGACAGGTTACGCCCTGCTATCCCCGCCAGCCTGTCTGCTGTTACCCAGATGATAAAGTCTCACGGAGAACTTCATTTTGAGACAATTCATTTAAAAATCTATCCTTTCTGTCGCTTGTCATTTTTGATGTGTAGTAGCCTCCCCTCTAACAATAAATTAAGGGGTACTTTGATCTTTAAAGGGGCACATTAAAAAATGCCTTATGGGCCTGCTGTAATAGAGAATGAATGTGTAGGACGATGACATCATAACTTAATATTCTAATTCTATTCCATGCTAATCCATGAAAAGAGTGACACAAATATTTGTTTTCATGGACGTCAGACTAATAATAGGAATAATCCTTCGGGGCAAGATCCGGCAAGTTCTGCCTTCTTAAGTGTTGTTTTTCCTTTGCTTTCAACATATTTTTCATCCAAGGGATGTTTAGGAGCCCTTTAGTGCCTCTAAATTAGCAAAACCTACCATTAATTAACATCAATTAAAATAAATAATATTCTATCAGCCCGGGCACTCTTTTAATTGAAAGTATATATTTTTTTTCCCACTTTTTTAATTATTTAATAATAATAGAATAGGTCCCTGCAGTCATTGATAGAGAAAACAAACAAAAAAAAAAAAAAACATGCAGCCCCCAGTTTTTTTAAAAACTCTGTGAAATTATTTACCAAATCTATTTACTGAATTTAATCAAATTCTCAAATTATTTGTTAAAAAAAAAAAAGTTTTCCCCAAACTATCTGATTCTGTTTAATGCTCCGATTATGTGACCTCATTGCTTCCTCGAAATGTGCTTTTCTGGCTTTAGAGACGGCATCCCTCCACTCACCTTGGTGAGGTCGAAAGGATTGAAGGGGCTCTTCTCGGCTTGTTCAAACGTCATGACTTGAATGTAAAAGGTCCAAGACGGAAAGTTCTTGTTCTTGATGGCGCAGAAGAGGTCTCGGATGCCGTAATCGGGATCGCTCACCACCAGGCGATCAGCTTCTTCTACTGTTAAGTTCTTGATGCCCTGATCGGTCTTCAAGAAAAAGATCATCGATCAAACATCTTACGTTACATTGTCCACCTCTCTCTTTTTTTTAAGGGTCGAGGAAACACATGGAAGATGGGAAGGTATATGATCAGAAGGGTTGGGTATCGAGTAAGTTCAGCCAGCCTCCCAGCAGAAGAGACCAACGACTGATTAAGGTCTAAGACGATTAAGGTCTAAGACGAGGCCAACGACCAACAACGACCGACAACCGGCGAATAGATGGGGCCGAATGGGTCTATCACTGATTAGATATTACATTTTCCTTTTATTTTTACAAAAATAATGATAGGAATCATTGAAACCTTTCCAAAAAAAAGAAGCGAGAGGAGAAAGGAGGGAGAGGAGACAAGTAGAGGCAAACATCGATGGTGAATAAGTATACGCTGTCAGAACATGTTGTGTTCCCCGTATAATTAATCTCATTACATCATGCATATATTCTTTTAATTTAAACTCCCCTCAGACGGGTGTTTTCCAGCTCCCGGCCCTCATACCTTGTAATGAAATTTGCAGTAGACCGGCTTCCCTTCGGCGTTCACCAGTTTGAAGGTGTGAGACCCGTAGCCGTTCATGTGCCTGTGTCCGTCCGGGATGCCACGGTCAGTAAACAGGAAGGTTACCTGCGAGAAATAATAAGATAAACCACAAAATGTATGATGACATCATACATCCAATCCTTGACGTGTCTTCTTCTGGGTTTTTGGGTTCCATTAGGTAGATCCTTGTGTGTTCTGAGTATTTTTGGGCCATTTTTATGCCCCTCGTCCTCAGGATGAAGACCTTCTAAGTAGAGTATCTTTTCCATCTTAATACTGTTAGCGTACATACGGCATTCTTTACAGTGAGGGCAATAAAGGTATGGAATTCACTGCCAAGAGATGCCTTCAAAAAGAGTCTGGATATTTTTTTGGGGGGGGGTTCTTAGGGAAGCAGAATATACAGGGCTATAAATGATAGAATAAACATTAATATTTAAGAGCTTCTTGATTGGCTTTTGCAGTCAAGAAGGAATTTTGCCCCCTGCGTGGCAAAATCCCCCCAAAAATAGCTTCCTTGGGTTGGTTTTTTTGCCTTCTTTCGGATCAAAAGCAGGAAGGATCGGTAGACGGGTTGAACTTGATGGACTTGGGTATTTTTTCAATCTAAATGACTATGTTCCTATAATAAATCAGGGGTAGCCAGGGGTACCCGCCATCACTGGCTGCATTACGAATGAAGAGGGATTATGGGAATTGTAGTCCTTTAAATATCTGGCACAATGTGCTGGTCACAGAATGACTAATCATTTTTTTTATAAAATTATTATCATGGGTGAAGCTCTGGAGAATAACGTGAGTTTTTCTTTCCCTCGCAGAGGTCTGCGAGTGATAAACGCTCTCTCCTGGGCGTGGGTAATAATCGCGATATCTCTCTCTCGTCTGCTAGACCGTGTCCTTAAATGTGTCAATAATTTGTTTTATTATCGTTACAGGGTTTAGGAGAACTGCCCCAGCGTCGGCGGACAAACTGGCTTTATTATTAACGCAAAAATATTTAAAAACGATTAAAAATGGTTCTTTTAAGAAAGTACAGAGAAAAAGGTTGTGATAACCAACCTGGTGCAGAGACTCTGGCCGCAGGCTCCAGAAATCCCACACCATGTCCGGGTCCTTCAGGTGAGTCTGGGGGTTCCTCTTCTGGCTGTGAATAAAGGATGGAAACTGCAAAAAAAAAAAGAATAATTTATTATTACTTAAATACAATATTTAGATCGCCCATAATAAGGTTATTCTATAACTTCTGTTTTATTGCGATTTCTCTGTTAAATGGTTTTCTTAGTCGGTTGCATCATCAGCTGTTTCAGTGTACATTTCCCACATAAATGATGATGTCATACCCGTTGTTACTTCTTAGGACCAGTAATTAGTTCTAAAGCAGGGAAAAGCGCTGCAGGGTGCTGGGTTGTATGGCAGGTGGCATTAATAGCAGGAAGAGGGAGGTAGAGTATTCGGGACAGATCCGAAGACCTCATCTCCAAAGGATATAATCGGTAGATAAGTGGAACAGCCTACCAGCAGAAGTGTTAGAGGCTTATACAGTGAGGGTATTAAACATGCATGGGATAGACATACGGCTCCTGCATCTAAAATGAGACCAACGACTGGTTGAGGTTTGACTCTTTACAGCAGGAGACACGAGCGACTAGACGGGGGCCGAATGGGGCCGATCTGCCGGCAAGGTTTATGAATTAAAAGATGGAATTGCTGAAAAAGACTTTGTTTTATGACTCACCAGAATTGCGTCTTTGATGAAAAAGATGGGCGTGTTGTTGCCGGTTAAATCCCAGATTCCTTCGTCTGTGTAAAATTTCACCGCAAATCCCCGTGGGTCACGGACGGTGTCGGCCGATCCAGCTTCTCCAGCTGGGGAGGAAAAAGACGTCAGACAGGGACAGTGTTACCATAACAAGAGCTAATGGACGGTGAGAAGGGAGTTACTTTTCTTATTAATCATCTAGAGCAGGGATCTCCAAACTCGGCCCTCCAGCTGCTGCAGGACTACATCTCCCATAATGCTCCTTCAGCTAAGGGGCTGGCTGAGGAGTATGGAAGTTGTAGTCCTGCAGCAGCTGGAGGGCCGAGTTTGGAGATCCCTGATCTAGAGTGTAGGCTCTTTGGTTCATGGTCTTTGCCCATTACTTGGGCAAAGACCATAAATACCCTAAATACCCCTTTGCTAAAATGGGTTTCCAAGCAGTACGCCATGGATTTTTTGGTGTCGTCGGGCACTGGTCAATTCCAAGGTGTCCATGAACATGTCTTTTTTCTGCACGTTTACAGGAGAGCTGCACTATGACATCACCCCCTGAAAATGACCTCATGTGCCCTGAGCAACGTGCATTTTATGTATTTATTCTACGTGTAGAATGACTGCAGATTGATTTTTATATTAGCGCGGAGAAATTCCAACTAGCTCTAGAATTGCTCCATAGACGGGTAGCATTCTAGCTCTATGAGTGGTGGTAGCCTCCGAACACGTTCTAGGCTCCCTTCTATGATTATTCAGGTGCCTTCCGTGGCAACTCTTCTAGCCTTAAATAATTGTGTGGGGGCTACAACACCTTTTTATGTTAACTAGAGAGGAATAAGATTTTTTTTTAAATTAATATTGATAAAAGTAACATTTTATTCATTAGCTTTCTTTTATTTCCCCTTTTTTTACATTAAGTTGGTATCCATCCCTGGCACTTTTTTTTACAGAAATTTCCCATTGGCTCCAAATGGTGGAAAAAAGATACGTTTTTGCCAAAAGAAATTTAAAAAAATTCTAGTTTCCCTCCTGATTTTCCGCAGTCGGTTAACACACGACGCTTCAGGGGGTAAATCTAGTGGTCGAAAAGGTCTTGACGTAGGCAAGTGTCCACTCCACCTCCGCAGGTGTGCGAGATTTCACCCCCCCACCAGTGTTCCCAGTGGAAGCCGGCCTCTCACCTACGGTGGAGAACCTCACGGCGATGTCTGTTCTCTTCCCAATTTTCTCGAACACTTTCGCCTTTGTGAATCTGGTGATATCGTGAGTGACCTCAAAGTAGCCAAAGGCTCCTGGAAAACACGAGACAAATAATGCACTTAGTAGCCAACGCAGGACGCGGCAAGAAGTGGAGCTAACAGACTAGGAAGAGGTCTCGCGGAGATTGTTTTTTTAGGGTCTCATGGGGCACGTTTTGGATCACGTTGGAGCGATGGAGGGATCACCAGCCGCTTACTCTCTCACCTTAGAGGGAACGCTTTCCACTACCCACCTGCTCCTTTAGCGTGGACCACTCTTTCTGGGATCCTCTCCCTGTCGAAATGAGCCATCTCGTCCGTAAAGACCACATCCTGCATCAGAAGCGGCCCCCGGGGGCCCACAGTCAGGACATTGAGCTTGTCGCCGGTTGGAACGCCAGCTCCTGTGGTCAGGGGGCAGTTGGCCTGGGGAGGTGCAAACGACAATGTAAAGTTGGGATCAAAGTCTGATTATGATGCTGAACAGGGTGTATGTGGCTTGTGTAGGGGTGACCACACGGGATGGTTATATATTTCACATGTTACTGACCAGCGACGTAAAGTGTTGCCCCGCAGTAAGTGGGGTATATTACAGATTCGATAATTGGGGGGTTATACATGCCACATACTGCAGGGGGCAGCACTTTACATGTGTCCTGGGGGGAAAAAATGGTCACCCTACTCTGGGGTCTTCCGTAGCTGTCTTGCATAGCCATATAATACAAGTGCTTGTGCCATGCCACAAATGATACCGTTAGGGGCAGAAGGGGCATCATTTCCCTTTAATCTTACCCATGCAAGACCATGAAGGACCTTTTTCTTTACAACGGGTTACATTCTGGGTGTGTTTTCATCATTAAAGCCAAGAATGTCATGGCAGATAAAACCTGGACGGATCAGTACGGTATATTCCTGTCCACTCGGTCGCCGACAAAACAGTTAAAAGAAAGAGCTCAAAAAATGTTTTAAACCTTTGTTGACTTTCAAGGGTTTTACGAACAACGGTGATCTTTGTGCAAACATTCATAAATAAAGTGACTCATAAAGGTTTTTAACCCTAAAAAAGACAGGAGCCCTGCGATAGGGTTCAGCTAAGGGCACGGGTCTTATCATTCTTGCGTTTTGGCACATGTACAGAGAAACATGCTAACACACACGCTCACACATCTTTATGCCTTATCTCCTAGCACAATAATCGCCCTTCAGCCTCCCCGCAGAACCCCTCGCACACTCACACGCCATCGCTTTCTTGGCACTCATAGAAGTAAGCCGAGTACAGACACGGATCTGTTTTAATGCCACCCCCACCTTTAGTACATAGACAGAGCTCACGCCTTGTCGGTGACACTCCCCAGAACACACAATCATACAACCGCACATGGCAAAATATTTCATATATATATATATATGTGTGTGTGTGTGTGTGTGTGTGTATATATATATAGCATATCCACGATGATACTTTGTATCTTACATAACAATGCAGAGAAATAATAAACCAGACATTTAAAATACCCGACTCCAAAGATAGCCGTGGCATTACTATCCCTGCCGCACACAGATCCATCTGTAACCCATGAAATGTCACCCCCAGCAAAGATTTCTACACCCTGACCCATATAGATTGTTCCTTAATATACCACTCATTGCTTTAACCCCGTACGCTGGCACTATGGCCTATCACAGATACGGCAAAGACCCTCACCTCTCAAACATACAACTGGCACTGCCACCCCATTGTACCCATTTACCCCAGATCTAACTCTTTTTTTTTTGGGGGGGGGGCAGTTATTTCCCAATGCCCATTATTTTCCATGGGCACATCCGAGAACACCAGGATACAAAGTATCCTCCATGTAACTTCTCCCCCACCATCTCGACCTGTAGAATATCCGCTGTTCTCGTTACCTGGAGAGCCGGGCTGGGTACTTTGGACTGGTACATTCTGAGTGTCAGCTCTTGTCTCTAGTCGCTTACTGTCGGATATGAGAACGCCTACGGTGTTTACACATTTTAGAAACCCCAGACCCTCCCACCTTTCTGCGATACACATCTCCCTCCCCTGGATTGCCCTCACTCTCCTCCCCGTCCCTGTTGGATGTTCTCTTTCCACTGCGGCGTAATAACTACAACCAAACATTAAATAAAGCGATTATTATACACCCCATGGTTTCCTCCAACTTCTATTTATCAGCGGTCGGAATACCTAGGGAGGTTCTGAAGCTGGAAAAACAAATGGCACATTAGTCAAATGTAATATTATAGAATAATATTTTCTTATAAGAATTAAAAAAAAAAAAAAAAAAACAAAAACAAAAAAAAAACCACACGTCTAGGGAAATTGGAATTCCTTACCCTCTTTTGCTTTGTGTTCGATCCACCATTTTAATCCCACGCTTTTGTAAATTAATTTTTTCATCTTCAATTCCAGATTGATGTAACAATGGCGGCCACCTTTCTGCATGCATCTAAAAGTTAATATTCGTGAACTGTGGTCTGGAATTCCTCCCTTCAAAAATAATTTAAAAAAAAAAAAAAAAAGTGCTCCCACCACCACCCCCCACCCCTGATCTGATACCCCTCTTCACCAAGATAAGCGAAATAAAAAAGGTGGAGGTTAATACCGTGTATGACATATGCACAAGGTCAACTTTAACATAAGATACAACCAAAGGCCAAATTACTCTCCTATCCTATTAATTCATTTTCATTTTCTCAGTGTCAACCCCCCCCCCAAATAAAATAAATACAGAAGTTACTTAATCTTCCCCTTCTCCACGGCCACAACGGGAAGTGCAATCCATGTGCAACATAACCGGAAGCCCTTTAATGCAATACCTACTTTTTTTTTTTTTTTAATCCGTATGTATTGAATGACCACAAAAGAGATGAAAGAGGAAGCAAAAAATAAAAGTCACTTTGCGTTCAATGTAAATACGTCAGATTTGTTTCAAGGAATTTTAGCAATTTAGCAATGCCTAAACACGAGATAAAATGTTAAATGCGCTGCCCCTCTGAACCTTACATATATAGTTTAATAAAGTAGTAGTAGTCGAGTAGAATTTTGCCTCATTCACAAGTTTTCACCCGAAACACTTTATTTTCATGTGACTCAAGAGCTGGCAGGGATAGGTTGTTGCCATAGAAAGTAAGAAAATAGTGGTTTTTTGTTTTTTTTTGCTTAAAATGCCTGGTCAGTAATTCTGTTGTCCAAGTGGTACTGCACCTTTAACTCAAGGAGTAAGCATCACAAAAATGTTCCTAATTCTTTTGGCATCCACTAGATTAATAATGGAGCCTCATAAAACATACGTTTAGCGTTACATACTTCACACGCTGGTACCAAACGGCATCTCTATAAAACAGCCAATGGATCTCAGATTTAACTGGCAGGGGTACAGAGAAAAGAGACATGACTGCGCATGACGTACATACAAAAAACAAAAGCACACGTATGTTTGCATTAATCACAGAATGTTTATTATACAGAAGAGATTAGTCTGATATTCCCATCCCATCAACCTTCTCAGCATAACAGATAACACCCTACTGAACAATAACCCTGGAGAGGACAGATACCCCACCAAACTGCCCCGAAAAATCAGGAGGTACTGCCCCAGATTGTCAGACAGCCCCTAACGATGACAGATCCCCCTCCAAGGGCAACATTCAAAGTTGACCGCTATTCAACGAGTTAGAGAAAAAAACCAACCTACAAGCAACTAGTTGAGCCCTTTAAAAAAAAGGCACTTAAAAGCCGTTTCCAGTTTAGAAAAGCTTTGAGAATTCCGGCCGAAGCGAATCATTCCGTGCCGGATCTTTCAGGAAATTAAACCGAAACAAGTGTTTATTTTTTTTAAAACCTTGGCTGTTACTAATAATTTGTAACGTGTTATTTTCAAAACATTTCCAACATGCGGGTTACCATTACTTGTAACCCTTTCAGTACCAGCACCACGGACTGTCAAGCTTCACGAAGCCGCAAGGCACTGAAAGGGTTAAGAATAAAAGAATTAGCTGAATTGATCCTGCGAGATTTCTTATCCAAGCCACTCTGTAGAATTAAAAGGCAGGTAGGAGCCTGCGGACGGATACGCTCTCGAAGAAGAAGGTTTACAGATTGGCCTTGTCGTTGCCTGTCGGGTAGGATGTATGCTGGGTGTACGTTTTCACAGTTTTCTGTAAAGAAACACAAAACAAAACAATATGAGAATTATCCAATATAGTGTGAAATGAAAAAAAATAGATAGCTAAAAAGGAGGAAAGGACAGATATTTAGGCAATTTAACCGATTCAGACTTCATTCGATATTAGGAACCCAGATGTATTATTCCACCCCAGAGACAAACTTTTTGGCTTTGCCAGTATCTGGGGGGGGGGTTACTAAATACTTGCAGGTCTGCTGGGTCTTGTGTAAAGTTTCGGTTCTTAATGGTATACCAATAGGACCCCACAACCGCCTTGTACAAATCACTGGCCAGAAGCCACACTGGGCTTAGGCGTTATCAATGACTTTAAAGCTTTTGTTGCAAAACAGGAAACGCCATAATCCCAGGTTTCCGTCATAAAAGTACAAAGCGAGAGCGAAAGCAGAAGACGGGATGTCGAACACGGCAGGAAGGTCAGACCTGCCCCGAGTTACAGATACGCTGCCATATCTACCGGACCCTGTTAAGGGAATCATCCAAGGACCTCAGAGAACTTAATCCAGGAAAGTCTTACCTTTTTTGGGCCTTCGGCGTTGTATTTATCCAGCAATGCCTGGATCCGGGCACCGTAATCGGGGTGAACGTCGCTGAAGTTTTTCACCTGTTAGGAGGACAGGAGTTAGAACCTGAACTTTAAACAGGACGGTGAACCGAGATCCAATATCGGTCTATTACCGAGTAAGAATATAACTTTTAAAGTCTCCCCGCAATAAACAGCGTATTCTCTGCGAGAAGCGCCTGGTGACTTACAGCTCTCTTCTGGATGAAGAGCTGAGCGCCCTTTAGGTGTCCGGCGATGTTCTCACACAGGCGCTTGCGCTCCTCTTCGTTCAGCACTTTGGTGTAGAAGTCCCGGACCTTGAGATAAAATACTATTTAGACCTTTTAAAAGGGCTCGATCTTAAAGACAGCGAAGCCTCTGCTGCCCGGCTGCTTTCTCGCTGGAATATCGAGCTGTTACCTGAGTGACGTTATCGTCGTCGGAGCTGTTGTATCTCGAGACGTCTCCAGACACGTGGAACCTGTGTTCCCTTACTTGAGGCTGGTTCTCTGGAGCCGAGAAGCTGTTGGGGTAGTAATTCGGCGCTCCACCTGCATGCAGAGGAATCTACATGTAATAGGGACACAGATCTGAACCAAAATCAGCAACCTTTTCCGGGAGACTTCAAAGCAAAAAGTTAATTGTGCTTTAAAAAAGGTTCTTATTTTTGGGTGCAGAAAAGTAGTCATGTAATATAGGGGGGTTTACCCTGATTGTCAGAGAAGCACATGGGTCCATCTCGTTGGTAATTGGCAACGCGAGCCTTGTATGGGCAGTTTACCGGGATTTGTAGATAATTGGCACCCAATCGGTGTCGGTGAGTGTCCGGGTAAGAGAAGAGTCTCCCCTAGAAGAGATTTCAGAAAGAAAATCACCACTACAGCTAATAGCAAAATATAAAAGCATAATGCGCTTCCCGCTACCAATAAATATCATGCCTTTCTTGATAGGAGCACTTACAATCCACAGGTAAATATGATAATTAAGAAAGAGGAGAAAAAACAACAGGTCCCTTTGATTTGGGGGAGGCAGGCAGGAAAGAAAGGTCAGCCATCTTTTGTCCCAACCAAGGTGTATAGGAAAGGTAAGAAAGGAAACGCATTCCCATGCGGTCTCCCCAGGTTCTGGCGATCGTACCTGCAGCATTTTATCCGGACTGGGTTCTATCCCGGGGGGCATGTTACTCGGGTCGAACGCCAGCTGCTCCACTTCGGCAAAGTAGTTCACTGGGTTCCTGTTCAACACCATCTTCCCCACGGGAATCAGCGGGTATTCTCCATGAGGCCAAATCTTTAAAAATGAATACAGAAAAACACTTTTTAGGTCACATAATGTCAATCTAAGTGTACGAGACAGATGTTCACAGTTAAGAGGCCTATCATTTAAACAGAGCTTACAAGCTAAGCAAAATAAAATGTGTTTAATGCTCAGTTTGTGGCAGTCAGTATATGCAAATATAAAAAACCAGGCACATCCGCCAAGGTTTAGCTACTTAATATGCTGGAGAGCCAATGTTTTGGCCTGGTGGGATGGCACCTTTAACTTGCACCTCCACCTTGCGGTATCATGCGCAACACACACTATATGAAGATGCTCACTAACTTTGGTCAAATCGAATGGGTTAAAGCGGAATTTCTCAGCTTGCTCGAAGGTCATGACTTGGATGTAAAAGGTCCAGGAAGGATAGTTCCCGTCGGCGATGGCTTCATAGAGATCATGAATCCCGTAGTCTGGATCACTGGCCGCCAAGCGATTAGCTTCCTCCACCGTAAGGTTTTTGATGCCTTGGTCGGTCTGGAATTAAACAAAATACACGCGGCACACTTTAAATTTAACTGGATAGTGCGCCAAAAATGAACCCTCAAAATGCCAGATAACACAGAGCTCGATGTATAAAGCAACTACTTTCAAGTCTTGATTGTTACTGGCCTTAGGTTCAAATATAACAAGTCGAGATTTTAACATAATACCTGCTACAATGTTAGCCTTGCCATATCTGTTACCATTACACAGTTATACTTTCATAGATAATAGTACTCATTGTATGCGGAATATGATGCCATTATATAAAACATTTAATAATAATAATGTCAGATATTGCATGAGCGCCACCTGGTGGCAGGCAGACTGCACTGCATCACTTCACTATGTGTTTATCAAAATAATTTTGGAAATTGTGCTAATCCTTAACCAAACAAATGCCGAGAACGTCACATCGGGGGTGGGCTGGCCTAGGGGGACAAAGGAGTCACTGCCCTCTGGGCCGGTTTGGACCAGCCAGGGGAGGTGGGAAGGAACACCATGGGGCCCACTTGGTTTTATCTGCTCCACAGGCCGGAAGGTGCCAATCCTACCCTGTGTTCATCTGGATTTAATAAGAACATGTAACATTTAAGGGAACCAGTGCAGATCTGCAGATTTTTTGGGGGGTCGTGATGACCGGTAAGATGCTGAAATCCTCAGACTGGAAAACAAAGTTCACTTTCTTTAGCCCCCAGAAACACATACCTTGTAGTGAAATTTGCAATACACGGCTTCACCCTTTGCATTGATAAGTTTAAAGGTGTGTGAGCCATAACCATTCATGTGACGGTGACCATCTGGAAGCCCGCGGTCCGAAAACAGGAATGAGACCTGGAAAGAAAGAGGAAAAAAAAAGCCTTAGTCCAAATCTCTCTTCACTATTAACCTTGACTGACAGCAAGTTTGGAAAGTATAACAAAAAAGTCGAACCTGATGGAGAGATTCTGGGCGCAGACCCCAAAAGTCCCAGACCATATCTGGATCCTTCAGGTGAGTCTGGGGATTCCTCTTCTGAGAATGGATGAAAGACGGAAACTGCATAGGAAGAAAGATGGAAACTTAATCCATAAAAATGATATCAACTGATGACACAAACCGGGGAAGATCAGGAACATAGAATTTGACGGCCCATCTTAGATTCAGGAGCCGTATGTCTATCCCATGCATGTTTAATACCCTCACTGTATTACCCTCTACCACTTCTGCTGGGAGGCCGTTCCAACTTATCTACACTTTCAGTAAAGTAAAACCTCCTTATATTATCCTTTATATCGCTGCCTTTAAAGTTTAGAAGCCTCACTATCATTTAAATATACACCATGCTGACTGCATGACTAATTACATCTTAAACATATGTATTTGCTGAAAGGGCCACAATCAACCAGATTTACCAGCAATTAATGCTGCGACACACAGCTTCCACCGCAGCGTGCACACGGCAGTAAAATTATTCATGTGTCTGCATTCCTCACATCGGACAGAAGTATTCTTTTTCATTACGCGACTATTGCGCAACGTTCAGATAAAGAAGTATCAGAGTGCACGGTGCTGAATTTCACGCGGAGACTTTGGATTTAGGACTAGTTGCAAGATTATCCCAGTTTGTGTGTCTTTTAAAGTATTGAACTGGAATGGATTTAATCGTCCAAAACATTCTGGAACGCAGACCAGAACATTTCACAATTCTAAAATACCAATTCAATGTTCTAAGAGGCTATAAACCAAAGGCACTCAACAGCTAAACAATCTACAGCCACAAGTGTTTATTCACTAAAGTGGGAGACTGGGAGCTTTAGCTTTTAATTCACCATCGTCACTGGGTACTATAAAGGGGCCGATTCCAATGGGGCTCTTCGGCAAACTGCCAAATAATCCCAAAAATTAAGCTGTCTCACCTCCATTAAGGGGACACTCAATTACCCCAGGCGCCCCCTGAAGAATGAAAGCCTATGAATCAATGGGCGCGCTTAGATGCTAGACGAGCCCAGTTGTGGTTGGTTCAAAAATGAAACTAATAGCTAAAACACACTTACCAGCATGGCGTCTCTGATGAAAAAGATTGGGGTGTTATTACCGGTAAGGTCCCAGTTTCCGTCCTCGGTGTACATCTTCACGGCAAACCCACGAGGGTCCCGGACGGTATCAGCTGAGCCGGCCTCGCCAGCTAAAGGGAAGGGGGGAAAAAAATTGTAAAGGGAGAACGTAAAGAGAGCAAGATTTACTGCCTAAACACGGAGGAAATGATCTCATACCAACAGTGGAGAACCTCACAGCGAGCGGAGTCCTCTTCCCAACGTACTCAAACACCCTGGCTTTGGTGAATCTGGTGATGTCATGCGTCACTTCAAAATAGCCAAACGCACCTAAAAACAGAATATTGTTTAAGTAGCCATGCTATTTATGGTTAACTCTTGGTAAACTGCCTTATTTTAAACAATTGTTCCACAAAGGTGTTCCTACCTGCCCCTTTGGCATGAACGACTCTTTCAGGGATCCTCTCCCTATCAAAATGGGCCATCTCATCCGTGAAAGCCACATCCTGTACCAGAAGCGGCCCCCGGGGACCTACGGTCAAAATGTTCAGCTTGTCCGATATGGGGTTGCCCCCTCCTGTGGTAAGGACATCCGGTTTCTGAATAAATATAAAAATAGGGTGGTTGGTGGCATGCCCAGAAGACTGACAATTTTTATATTTGGGGTCATTATTTTGTTTTTGTTGACAAGAAAATGCATTCTAAAAAAATTTCAAAAAATCAATTTAAATAATGGTGTAGAAATATACCTTTTTTTTCATTTCTGTATTTTCCCCATTTGAGTTCAAATGGAAATCAACCGGGAATTAAAATAGGAATTGAGTTTATATCAGACTTTAAGCTATATAAATAAAATATATTATTAATTATTATTATTAATAATAATCATAATAAAAAAAGCCTTTCAGCAGGTACGGTTGCTAAAGTGGTCTGTCAAATAGCATGTGTGCATCATGGAGAACAAATGAAAAATATTGACATTTTAGTCGCAGTGCATTTAAATCAGTTCCAAAAAATAAAACAGAAAAATATGCGCAGTTTGGAGAATTTTCAACCGATGCTGCCAATTCCTGAACAATTTCACAATTCAACAATATGCGTTCTCAGCAAGTCATGGGATTTTATTTGTGCCAAAGCATACAGATAAACACATTTTAATCCACCCCCTAAGAAACGAGGGGGGAAAAAGAGCAGCAAAAGTTACAAAATTAATTAACCCATAAAAAGGGCGATTCCCTGAAATAATATTCATGCCGCGATGAGTCGCCATCAACTCGACAGCCAAGTGTTTTATTAAAGGCTTTAATGGCGAGGATTGGCGCTTCCCAAACCTTTCCCAAAAGATATCGGCTAGAAATATAAATGTTATATAAATATATAAAAATATAAATAAATGTTAATAAATGTTTATTTCTGTCCAAAGCACGCATTTAAATGGCTAAATATTTTGCCTTCAGTACGTATGACGTTCACCTGGCCTATAAGTGTAACAATGGAAGAATGCATCGCATTGTTCGCCACCAGAGAAACGTTCGTCCTCGTTAATTAGGTGAACGGTCAGGACGCTGTTAGCTTTGCCCTTTGGCTCCCTGTTTATTATGGAATGGCTTTACGACTCGTCTATACGTTCTGCACCCTGATAAAGAAAACAGACTTTACAAAAATAGCCATGTTTGAGATCACATCCAGCCATTTTCATCTAATCAATTCAGAAGAATATTGGTAGAATCGGGGAGGAAAAAAAAAATATATGAGGCTTCATCAAGTCCCTTTCTTCGTTGGGAAAAATTAGCCAAGACTGTAAGCTCTTGGGAATAATGGCTCCGATACAGATGTTTATGTAGGTGTCTGAAGCATTTGCCCCAATGGCAGGGTTACATGGTAAGCCTAGACGATGCACCCCTCCAACCCCAGCCCACCGTGTGCAGTAAAACAATGACATCTGATGTCACCTAATGTACACTAACATTCAAAGTTTGGGGTCACCCTGCTGTTTTTACAGAAAACAAGGACATTTCTGGTTGTAGCATAATTGCAAAAAAGGGTTTCTAACCATCAATTAGCCTTTTAAACGTAAACTTGGGTCAACGAACACAACGTGCCATTGGAACACAGGAGTGATGGGAGTGATAAAGGGCCATTGGAACACAGGAGTGATGGACTGATAAAGGCCTATTGGAACACAGATGGGAGTGATAAAGGGCCATTGGAACACAGGAGTGATGGGACTGAATAAAGGGCATGGAACAACAGGATGATGGGAGTGATAAAGGGCCATTGGGACACAGGAGTGATGGGAGTGATAAAGGGCCATTGGAACACAGGAGTGATGGGAGTGATAAAGGACCTCTGCACGCCTATGAAGAAATTCCATTAACAATCATCCGTTTCCAGCATTAACCCCGCCTGCGCTGGATTTCTCATCCATTTCATGTTATTTTAATGGACAAAATTTACTTTTCTTTCAAAAACAAGGACATTCCTAAGTGACCCCAAACTTTCGGACGGTAGTGTATGGATTAGGGGTATCCTTTGTCCTGGCCCCCTATGATAAATACGGTACGTGCCAGGGTATGGATTCCACAGGGCAACAACACGGGTGAAGGTACGCCCAAACAGATCAAAAAGCTCTAAAATATTAAATATTTTATTATTTATAGTAAAGAAAAGAGAAAAAAAAATAACCCTGTAAAAAAACAATTTAAAAAAAAAAAAAATATATATAAAGATCAGGGTGTACGGACACTCCACGCACCCCAAAGCTTTAGCGATAGGAACCTTAGCATCTTTCACCCCTAGGATTCTGCCCTGGGCAGCTGGGCAGTCTAGGTTGGCTTTGTAGGACTCGTTCGGCCAAAGAAAAGCAAATTGAGTCCGCGTTAATGGCCGCATGATAATGTGACTGTCCGTCAAAAAAATTACAAGAGAATTTGGAGATTTCCAGCGCAGGCGGTCGGGAGATGAATTTTTGTAAATTTCCTTAAAATTTGATTTTATGAAATAAAATATGGAGGTTAGATCAGGCTTTTTCATTTTTATCTGGATCAGGCAGGTTACCGTGGAAAAATTTTATTTTATTTTTTACAGTTTTTTCTTTAAAAAAATCTTCAATTTTTATTAATTATTATTTAAATTATTATCAAGCGGATCCCAAATACGCCGACCAGATTTTGTGGGCAAATTTTAGCAAGCGCGGGATTCGTAAATCAAAGACGTTTCTAATCAGAGAGCTCGGAGGACAAACAGGCAAAGTTACAAAAATCAGGGCAAAAGGGGGCAGATTTATTTTACTTTTGCTCTGCCTCATGTTTTAAAACACGGGAACTACTGGTCAAAAGGCAGAATTTGTGACGCCGCTGCGATTTGTAACAATTGTGCTAATTTTCGTGGCTAATTTCTCTTTTTTACAACGTTTTTTTTTAAATTAATTATATTCTATACAGAATTAGTCAAATAGAATTTATGGTAACTAAGGTTATGTCAAAATAACTCTAACACAAAGACGTTTATTTTGAAAATAAATAAACATTAAGCTTTTTTTCCCCCTATAAGGCAGATAATGCGATGTTGCGATGAATTGACGTATCATTTTAGTTCTAAAAGGGTTACAAATCACATTTTCTATTATTCTATATCTTGACTCCAAGACCATGGACGATTATTACAAAAATCTGCTACACGCGGGTAACAATTTACACGGGACGGACACCCAGAATAAGTGGTAGACCAGACCCGCTCTCAGCTTCGGGACCCCCGGTCCAAACCAGATGGATCTACAGGGATTAGCAACAGTTACTGAGAACTACAATTCCCAGCATGCGCAGCCACCTGCAACTTTACAGAGATTGTACATGCACAGGTAACCCTTATCCCTCCCCTGCGGCGGGCTGGATGAGCATGCTCGGAGTTGGAGTTGCACTGAAGGTACTGCAGGCTCCTCACCCCATTTCTGTGTCCCTGCAGCTTGCACAAAGAGCACAAATCTCTGATATACCCCAGTAATTGCCCCCATAGGGTATTATTCCCCCCATAGGGTATTATTCCCCCCATAGGGTATTATTCCCCTGTAGGACATGCATATGATGCAATTAATGCAGAACAGCTCCCTTTATTTAAATGCACCTGTGTGGTTACAAACTCAAAACTATATTATATACAGAATAATAATATAATGAGCTTATATGAGGAATAAGGGGCCTAATATAGAGGCATTAAAACCCAGGCTTTCTATTTATTTCTGCAAATACAATATATTAATATTATATCTATAGAGAGACATATATGAGGGGCCTGGCTGTGTACAGCCGGCAAGGCCTCGGCTAGCAGTGCAGACATGTCTGGGGCTGAGGTACCTGGGAGCCCCGGCTCTCCTTCCAGAGCTTCATCTGATCGGCGGACTTGTCCCTCTGCTGCGCCATGTTTACGGTGCGAACGGAGCGCTGCGGCGGCTCCCAGTTATAAAATCACACAACAGACCCCGCCCACTCTGACAGGACCAGCCGTAGATTTGTCAGCAGAAAGGGCGGTGGAGCGCGCCGATTGGACGGCGGAGCTGTCAGTCAGTGTCATCCACGGGAGCCAGCAAAATAGCGTACAAAGGTCGGGAAAGAGCAAAGAGTGTGAGGGGGGAGAGGAGGGGAAAGAGGGGGGAGAGGAGGGTGACAGACGGAGAGGCGGGAAGAGCAGGGAAAGGAGAAGGACAAGGAGGAGGGTGACAAAGGGGAAGAGTGAAGAGAGGACGAGAGAGTGAGAAATGTGGTAGAGAGGGAGAAAGTGAGGAGAGGATGTGAGAGTGAGTGGGGAATGTGACAGTGGGAGATAGTGAGGAGAGGGTGTGAGAGTGACAGAGGGAGAAAGTGAGGAGAGGGTGTGAGAGTGACAGAGGGAGAAAGTGAGGACAGGACAGAGGTATATAATGAGGGGGGTGTCAAGAGTTAGAATGGAAGGAGGGATAGTGGTAGGGGGTGAGGAAAGGAGGGTGTCAGAGTGAGCACTAATTCTAATTCTTGGCCAAACGCCTAAGTTTACGGAATCCATCATCACCCAGTTGCTTACTGTCTTTTGTCTTTTCTTTCTTTCCTTCCCCTTCCAAACCTATCCTCCACACGTACTCTTCTCATTCCCTCACTTTCTCTCTCTGTCACCCACAAGGATAAAAGTGAGGGAATGAGAGGACAGAATACGCGAGACTCTCTTAATCTTCACTAAAACGCTAAAAGAGTTTCTTCAGACGTAGACTTTGCCGGAACACGCGCTGTGAAAAGCTCCACCGGCTCCATGCGAGCTGCTCCTGTGCGTTCATTCCCCATCGACGTCTATAACCATCGGGTATAGCTGGGCGAGTCAATGTGGCCCCTGGGGCCCATCACCTGACTCTACACAGCTCGTGAAGACTTTATGAGTGCCAATGCCTCCTCTTTAGTTTTGTGGCGCCCTCGCACATCCATACAAACCCGTCAGAGAGAACGTTCCCATGGGCCGGATGGGACTGGCTTGGCCTGCTGGCAGGTCAATGAGCACTATACATTTTGAAGGACAAACCCCAATGAGCTTCTGCGGTAGAAATAAGTTGGTTGGCTCTGTATAATGGATAGTTAAGTCAATGAGATGTCTTGAAAGCCTCTTTACACATTAAACTATACATTATACAGGCCCAGCTCTGCGCTTCTTTTCTGGGGAAACCTAACAGTGTTGGCCTTTCATAGTGAATAGCGAAAGGAGCCACAACTCACCCTTTAGTGAATAAAACCCTAGGAAAAGGTTCGAAAGGAGATAAGGATTGGGGGAAGAAGATGCGATAAAGCCTGAGAGAGAAGGGAAAAAACGAATGAGAAGAGAAAATCTAACTTGGTGTCTCTCACATATAGTAGCCCAGGGCTATTAAAGCTCCATTTAGACGACGCATTAAATGCACTCTCTACTGTGTTAAACAAATAAACCTTATCAGATCTGGCCTTTTATACTCGAAGATCTAATCACATAAATCAACAAATAAACTTTTAAAAGGCATTTCCAGTTTCTGTTGCAACAGCCTATCAGTGTCTGCTTTTGTGTCACATGACTACTAAGTGTTCCAGGCAAAAAAATATGAATATATTTAGTTAAACAAGTGTTCAGCAGCATTTTACCATGGACCCTCTTCTTATAGACGGGATTATTATCCAACGCAGAGAACAACAAGAAAAGGGCTCGTTCTCATTGTGTGAGACTTCATTAGTGCCGATAAGTCTTAACGATCCGATACGGCGGACGGTGTGATTTGTTGCCAAAATCTCGCTTTCGCTCAGTGCAGACCTCTGTTCCCTGCCCTGTTATGCAATAAAGTGTGTATTACACCTCGGCCGTGCCAGGCGCAGGTCGGGCACCGCGGTCACAGTGATGTCCTTCAACCTGCCCCTGGAAAGAGCTGCTGATCCAAAAAAGCCTGAATATGAAATCTATTGTACCGGTACTTTATCCCCTTTAATTCCATCTGAACATGAGACTTCTGAGATCCTAGAAGCTTATGTAACTTTATATCTTATGTTGGCGTAATAAAAGGTATCAACCTCAACTGCAGACGCTTTATCTTTGGCTAATATGACCGTATACGATAAACTGTCCCAACTACAGAAGAATTCATATTAAAGTACTCTAAGTAACCCTAACCCTCTGAGTATTTTAATATACATTCCTTAACAAGTACAATATTGTTATGTTATATGAGAATAATAAAATGTTATATATCCATTTAAAGGTAATTACAGAAAATGTGAGATGGGAAAGACACGCAATGAGTTTATTATTTTGCGCATAAAGTCTCATACATTTCTTCAAGCCAGAATATTTGCCGTCACGGGCCGGACCGGGGGTCTCTCGTGGGGTCTCTTGTCTTATCTGCAGGGCTGCTTGATATGCGGAGAAGCCGAAGCGCGTTTAATGCATGTCTGCTAGCGCGTGTTAATCTGATACGGTGAGGGTTTATCATCTGTTCGCTGGTAGAGCTCCTGAAATGGAAACATTAAAAGTCAGCTAATTACATCAATTTATCAATGATAGATAGATGTTCCTCCTCTTAAAGGTTGTTGACACGGACACTTGTTTGTGGTCCCACAATGCATTGCATATATTTGCATATTCCAACCACTTTAAAAATGCTAACTATTTACTCATGTAAATAAGTGGTTATATAACAAAATAACTATATATTTCTTACATTTCCTATAAATATTTTTTTATATATGTTCTCTATTTTCTATAAATATGTTTCCTATATATTTTCTGTAAAAATATTTCCTATATTTCTTATATAGTTCCTATATTTCCTACACATATATTTCCTATATATGGTATTTCCTATAAATATATTTCCTATATATCCTATAAATATATTTCCCTTCATTTCCTATAAACATATTTCCTATAAATATATTCCCTATATATTTCCTATAAAGCTGCTGTTCCACTTAGATAAGACATTAATAAAACCTAGATCATGTTAAGCGAAAACTCTTCATCTGTGAAGATTTAATCACATAACACTGGAACCTTTCAGATTCTTTTTTTTGAGTATATATGTCAACAGCCTATCATTGCCTGCTTTTGTGTCACATGACAGTTAAGCATTCCCTGAAATAATATGAATGAGACAGAATTTGACATGATTATTTATGGGAAGACTTTTCAGTGTCAGTTGGGTTAGGATCACTATTATGTTACCGCAGTTCCAGTCTTTGCGTTCAGTTTGTCGAGTTCCGCCTGCACACGAGCCCCGTAGTCGGGATGGACCTCTGTGAAGAGATTTACCTAAAAAGTGAGAAACCGCAGTGACTTTTCTTCTCGTTTTGAGCTTTAGTTACAAGCTATTATTAATAAAGCTAATAGTTTGGGGGATTTATCACTTGTATACTTGTTCTTTTACTTACTAACAGTGAGCGGAGCGACAGAAGTAAATATAAACGTAACTCACCCCAATGGGTTATGCAGAATAAATGACATAAAAATTACACAAAAAAAGGATAATAGTGCACTCTGTACAATAAAATATAGCGATTTTTTTAAAAATGTATAAAAAAACTCACATTCTGATAAGTCAGACAAAGACTGACTCAAATCATCAACACCAATGCACCCAACTGTGCTTGAAGATGTCAACGAATGGATAAAATCACATAGAGCAGAATTGCCATCAGAAATGGAACAGAAAAAGGTGGCCTCGGTTAGCGTCTCACCTGGCTCCAGGGATAAAGAACACGGTACTGACGTAGGGCAGTACCCCCCCTTTAAAGTGATGGACAGCAGAGTGGATCCAGCAGAGTGGATGGAGTATATGTATATAAATATAGTGTAAAAAGTGATGTAAAATAAATACTTTATTACATAAATTACAACATAAAATATATCCTCTATTTAAGTGTCTGTGAATCCTCCGATACGCGTTTCGCCCGTGGGCTTCCTCAAGTAGGTCTCCATTCAAGCACAGTCGGGTGCGTTGGTGATTTGAGTCAGTCTTTGTCTGACTCATCAGAATGTGAGGTTTTTTTATACATTTTTTTAAAAATTCACTATATTTTATCATACAGAGTGCACTCTTATCCTTTTTTTCTCGTCATTTTTGCGTCATTTATTCTGCATAACCCATTGGGGTGAGCTACGTTTATATTTACTTCTGTCGCTCCGCTCACTGTTGGTGGGTTGCATCACCAATACTTGTCTTTTATCTTGTTGAAGTGTGGGATTCCCACAGAGTGTTGTAGCGCATGTACACTTTTACCTATTGTTCTTTTAATTTTGTTTGTTCTTGTACTTATTTTGCTCCAGAATCGTATATAATCTGCATGGCTTAGCCAACAGCAGTGCATGCTTGAAAAAGGTTGTCGATAATAGTGATTGTGACATTTCTGTGTCCCGACCCTTGTACCGCTCTGGTGGTTGTCGGTCTTTGCATAAGTGAGTTTATTATCCGACACTCACGGCTTTTTGCTGGATGAAAAGCTGCGCTCCTTTCAGACTCGCCGCTAGGTTTTGGCTCAGTCTCTGGCGTTCATCTTCCTTAAGAACCTCCAAGTAGAATCTCCGCACCTAGAAAAGGACCATGAAGGATCAGGAATAAGATCTTCAGACCACCGCGAATGATTCATTCTTTACTTAAACACGCACTCTGTGTGAATGAATAATATGTTTATAAATATTTTTTCAGGTTGGGAAAAAACATTTTAGTGTAAAATTTGCTTAAAACTTAAAAAACTATCATGAATATACAATATCAGGAAACACAACGTAAGAAAGAAGAATTCCAAACACCTTTGCAGTCTGGTTACTTTTTCAGTGTACAAAAATACTAATACTAGCTTTCCATAGCAAAGTGTGTTTTCTGCACTTGGTAAAATTATATTTTTTTTATTATCTTTACATATACTGTAATTAAATCATTATGCTGTATTTATATCAGATTACATTAGAACTTTCTTTACCGTGGGTGCATAAAAACTGATCCACCCTAAAATTCTATTTAATCTATTCTTCCGATAGAATTGGAATAAAGCCCCCCCCCCACTGCCCTGTTAATATGCGCTGATGTCTATTAAAATCCTGAAAAGCAAATATCATCTTGAGGGACGTCAACAAGCCTTCGAGAAGAGAGATATGCTTTGGTAACACTTCTAGTTTCACCAAGAACTGACAACCTTTGGCTAAAGAAGAATCTCATAGACAATAAGCATCGAGACTTGATGACAGCGGAGAAGACGGAGCGGAATGGAGTGTGTCAGTCGAGTGTGAGTGATAGTTATTTAACAAGGTGAGGTTGGTAAAGGAATCTGAGTATAGGCAAGAACCAAATCAAACAAAAAGTTAAAAAGGACTGCTGTGTGTGTTAACAGGCATGGGTTGTCCAGAATATTGTGTTAATGATCTACCTGGCTTGTGTTGTCCTCGTCCCCGGTGTCATATCTGTCCACGTCTCCACAAGCATTGAACACCGTTGTGCGGAACTGTGGGTCATCTTCTGGGCCTCCAAAGCTGTTTGGATAGTAGTTTGGTCCGTTACCTTCATAAAAATTGAAAACACGTGAGTTTTGGGCCAACAAGGCACCTGCCCGACAGACAAAGTAAATGCACATGTAATGGAAAAGTGTCTGTGTGATCAGCAGGAACAAGGGAGTGATCTTGATGGTGATTCACATATTGAATAAATAATTATGCATTATTCATTATATATCTGGTCTGACCCGTAACATGTATATATATATATATATACATATATATATATATATGGGCAGGATGGTAAAAGATCTGCCTGGCAAATAAGAAAGTTCTCGGCTACTTCAGAACTTCTTCTGCATCCAAGGCCAGATTGGGGATGAAGTACATGAGACCAACTGCGGGATATGACCGGCCACGCGTTATATTTTTATGTGGGGTATATCCAGCCGCTGATCTGCCCCTGGAGCAGCACATCGGGTGAGTATGGAGTGCCGTCGGCCCCCTTTCTACATAGTAGGTTTAAAGACTCACCTTGGTTGTCACCCATAGCCATAAATCCATCTCTCTCAAAGTTAGCCACCTTCACACTCTTGGGCGAATTGACGGGTATCTGATTGAAGTTCACCCCTAGTCGGTATCTCTGAGCGTCTCGGTAAGCAAAAAGTCGACCCTAAAAAAAAAAAAACCCACATCTTGTAAGAACGACTTGTGCCAGACCCCTCTTGGATGTCCCCGAATTTAATCGCTGATCCAATATTTAACGTTTGCATAATACCAGGACATTCGTTTCGTAAATTCACTTTGTACGAAATGGCAAATACCAGGGTCAGAGTATTAATGAAAGATCAGTAGGAATAAACAGCGATTTCCATGGTACGATGGCCTTGATTTACAAAAACCTTCATATATTACACAATTAAACTGCGTGTGTCTACACTTTATTTTCATAGGAATGCCCTGCCATTATTTGTTTAAATATAAACTGAAGAGAGAAGGACATAAAGTGATAAAGAGAAGTGATAAAGGGCCATTGGAACACAGGAGTGATGGGAGTGATAAAGG